>JAVLUZ010000444.1:322501-407203 GCA_036768485.1 Mermis nigrescens
GTAGGTAGGTAGGTGGGTAGGTAGGTAGGTTGTATTTATACATACCTATGTACATATAGGTACTTAATTACAAAGGTAGGTATACCTATAATCCGTTTCATTTAGCTTTACCGTTTTTGAAAAAATTTAAAGTGCTTACAAAAGTGGTTTAAACTAGCACATGTAACGGCGATAGTTACACCTCAAGAACATTATCAAACATTTTATTACTACCATCGCGGAAGCGAATCGATTACGACTTTACACTATTATGGAATTCCATAACTAGTCCAGTAACCATGCTAGGTGATGCGCTAGCTTGAGGTTATGCCTTCAGTTACCATTTTAATCCTATCTCTCCTTTCAAAATCCCTTTAGGTTCTTGTCCGGTAAATCAGAGTGACGTATATGTTTAGATTAGTAAATTACTAATTTGAATTATCGCTGTAAATGTATTGATCGTATGACTTGGTTACAAGTAATTTCAGTCTTTGTGTAATTTGTTTTGGATGATGACTAGACATCATATACTGTAATTAATCTTGTGAAGGAGTTAGTTAGAGCGTTTGGGCAGTCGTGTGCCTTACCGCGTTGGAGCGCTTTTTGTTTTATTTTGTTTGTGCCGGCTTGCAGCCGGGCCGTTGTTATTTTAGCATTATCAAATTGGAGAAATAACCTCCCAGTGATTACAATAATTGAGGGAAGGTCGGACCGCGACAAGGATAAATATTGTATTTTATTTCGGCTGAACTTGGAAGGTAAATAATGTTATGCCTTATCTTTAACTTATTTTTGGAAATTTCTCATTTCTTTCTCAACCCCAAAAAATAGCTAAAATTATATTTAATCTTTTTATGATGACTGTCCAGCGTAGAGCTCGCTGTTGTTTGATTCAAGATTTGGAGTGCTTCACAAATTAGGAAGCAAAACTTTCCGAAATTACTCAGTGGTTAGAAAACAAGTTAAATCATCAACTTTAGAAAAGGATTGAGATAACTGACCTTGCGTGCATTCCGGGATTAGGTATGTAGGTACCCAGTGCTAGGTAGTAGGGCATAGCTGCTAAGACTCCCGACAAAAAGCGGTCGGCAAGATTAGGACTGAGGGAGTCGAGGCCGTAAGTCACTGAGGGCCGTTGGGTTTTGAGTCGAACTACGCGCTTATAGAACCTGGCCAGCACTAAGAGTAGCGTAGGTACCTATAGTCTGTTTCGTTTATTCGAGAACTTTTTAGTCAATTCTTTTAAGGGCTACAGTAAGCTAAACAAGACGAATTACTGTACTTCGGCGATCAGCTCAGTGAGGGCGAGTGGCTAGAATTCTTCCATTTTTAATACACTAATACGCCCAAATAAATTTGATTTAGGCATTTTATCAGTGCTGGGACATGCTACAGTAAGTGCGCTAAACAAAAAGAAACAGCTACAGAAAATTGTGACATATACCTACATACTTTCAAATGCGCTTTAAAAACTTTTTGAGGAACCCTTGCTAGAATTTCTCGTACTTCCAACTTTTTTGGGGGGCTACTCTCCCCCAGTCCCATTTTGTGAAATACTACAAAGCAGACAGATTGCGATCGCTTGATCTGAAACTAATAAAATTATGGTCTGCTGACATCTGTCAATAAAAATTTATGAAATTTTGTGACCAAAGTTTAGTGAAACTGGTAGTTACATATGTACATACCTAGTTCAAAAGGTATCCATGATTTTTGCTGATGTTGTGCATAAATATCAGCGATGCGTTCACATATTTTGAAGGAAAGTTGTGGCATACATATACTAGCAAAGAAAAATGCTCCGATGGAACAAAAAAGATGAATATACTTGGAATTGTGGATTATTATGGATGTAAAAGGAGGGGACTAGGAAAAATCTACCTAAAGTCGGAAAATCTGCTAAAAATCACACTTTCTCTAAGCAACGCAAAAAATCGATGTATATTCTGCGGCCAACAGATTAAAATAAATATTCAACCATAACAATGATTGAAACAGCAGCACGTTAGCTATGCAGTAGCTATGGGAAATGATATTAAGTAAACTAACAGTCTTCCAAGCCAATTGAATGAAATAGCAAACATCGAAGACAATTTAAGACATGGTTGGTTAAAAACAGTAGGAAACACGTAAGTTGACTTGAAACAGACTTAATGTAGATACACTAGCATGCCCGAAACGATTGTGTGCACTAATCAATCGGCTCCTGCTTTGCTTGCTATAATGCTCATAAAACAAAACAACTTTAAATACAATACCTCTTAGTTTTCTATCAATCAGGTGCCAGCAATTTAAAAAAGTAACCTTGATAGATTTCGTTTATACACTCTTATCTGAAACTTCGAACATTATTTAAAAAAGACACTTTTTTAGAGGCCGCAGAATATACATCGATTTTTTGCGTTGCTTAGAGAAAGTGTGATTTTTAGCAGATTTTCCGACTTTAGGTAGATTTTTCCTAGTCCCCTCCTTTTACATCCATAATAATCCACAATTCCAAGTATATTCATCTTTTTTGTTCCATCGGAGCATTTTTCTTTGCTAGTACACTACTTTTAATTAGCGTGATTTCAGTACATCAGTCAGTAAACACAATCAGTAACATGCCACAATAATGACAACAGTCCAAGAACGCGGAAAACAATATTGTTCTTAACATCAGCATTATCCTTTTTAAACAAGACAACCTTATTGACACCATCCATTTTCAAATTAAAACTGCATTAAGTTATTTCTTCTTAATGTGCAGTTCACTTATAATCAAGCACAAAAATTTAACCAACGAATTCACATTGCAAATCCTCACTCAATCAATACACAAGCACCATGTGTTGTGACTTTTGAAATTGAAAACACCCAATTTTCAATTTTCAAATTGAAAATTGGATCAATTTTCAAATTGAAAATTGGGTCAATTTTCAAATTGAAAATTGGGTGTTTGAATTTGCGATGAAGAAAATAATCAAAAGATAGTCACTTGGTTTATTTAAGCCGAGTAATAAAATAACGACCGTCCACCAATTCCAAACTAAACGCAACTAATCTGATCACTATGAAAAAGTTTTGAAAAATGAGCTTGCTAAGCGAGAGTTGTAAACCAAGAGAAACTTAAAGTTAAAACCTACCATTAAATTATGAGAGAATTATAAAAGATTTTAAACTTCAAGAAAATGGAAAAGGCGGGATGTTGGTAAATTAGAAGGCAAAGATTTTCGGCAAAAATTCAAAAACTTCACGCAAATATCAAATGTAAGGAACACTAACGCTTTGATTTGGTAGTAAAATAAATTTGTAGTATAGACTACATATTAACAACAAATGAATAGTGCAAACTTTACACAACTACTAGGTGTAGAGAATACTAACAGTTTACGGCTTATTAATGTACATGATTACAATAAAGCTGTATATCTTTGTCGACTTCTGTGCACAGTAGTGTGATTGCTGGTTCATTTTAAACCACTTTTGCAGGCAATTTACAATCAATTAAACGATAGCTCTCCATGTGCAAGATTTTGTGAAACATATTATAAACACGGCTAAGAAAGATTTAACTTTAATGCAACCCATTTAAGACAAAATTACATCTCTTCAATGATCTAAGGACACTTGAACATAATTTTTAAATCACTTTAGATTACTTTTGAGGGTAAACAAACTCACTTAATTGATGTCTCACATATGAATCCTTGAAAATTTCTTGACTTCAGTTACAAAGTCTCTGCAAGTCTATCGAATTAGGGTTAACACGTAACGTAAACTTTACACAAACACATAGCGTAAAGAATATTTTAGTCGGATTCGTAATTTTGATATTGCTCCGATATTTCTTTCAACATTTATGGAAAAATGAGTCTCCATAATGTTTTAAAGACAATAAACATTAGGTTTAAACCACTTTGCAATACTGCTGAGTGTAAGCAAGCGCGCCCAATTGACGTATATATTTCATTCCCTGTAAATTTTTATATCTCAGGAAAAAATTTCGATTTTTGCAATGCTCTAGAACAAAGGCTAACATGCAGTGTAAAAAATTACTCGGATATTATGATCAACATTCATGAAAAAATTATGTCTCTACAATGGTCTGAGGACATATAAACAATGAATGTAAACTACTTTACATCACTGTTGGATGTAAACAAACGCGCCTGCGTGACGTCTCACATTTGATCCTTTGAAAACTTCTAGGCTCCAAGAAAAAATTAGGTTTCAGGAATGCTCAAAAACGAAGATAAATATATATGTAGTGTAAACTTCATGTAAACACCTAGTGTAAAGAAGATTTTAGTCAGATTCGTAATTTTGATATTGTTCCGATATTACGATTAATATTTATGAAAAAATTAAGTCTACATAATGTTCTATGGGCAAACTAACAATTGGTGTAAACTACTTTACAACACCGTAGAGTGTAAACATATGCGCCAGACTGGCATATCAAATTTGATTCCTGGTCCATTTCTAGACTTGATAAACGTGTCCCTGACTCGTAACCGGAGAAGCAGGCAGAAAAAACAAGACAGAAACGCATTTAAAACTCCAAATTTTTGACTTTACACTCGCTAAATATTAATGTATAGACAATTTGCTTTAACATGCACCCGATATAAAGCACTTTATTTTTATTCTATTAGACTTATCCCGACTTCTGGACGGAGAAAGTGGCGAACAAAAAACGCAACAAAAACGTATTTTCCACCATTTAGAACACTGTAAACTTTAAAATTCCGTACCGAACTCCCCATTGAGTTTAAAGAAATTCGGTTTGGTACAATTTGTAGCTTTTAAATCGTAGTACATTCCTGTGTGCCAAAATTCTGTTGCAAAAATTATTTGGCATGATTTATCAATCAAACTTCGGAAAAAACGTGTTTTTTAGCCCATTTTTTACCTCTGATTTCGAACTTTACACCCCCATAAATAACTCAATATTGCGTTTTTTAAATGCAGTTTGCTGCGATGTTTAGCCCCTGTGAGGCACTTTATTAATGCTGTCTTCGATTTGCACTGACTCATAAGCGGAAAAATTTGGCAGAGAAATCTTAGTTAAAATCCATTTTTTTACACCATCCACTAGAGTGTAAACTTTAAACCCCAGGATCTAACTCACCATGGAGCATAGAAGACTTTGCTTATATGCAGAATGTAGCCCTTCATCCGCTCTACATTTCTGTCAGAAAACATTTTAAAAACCTCATAACCGGAGTTAGTATCGGACATAGGAAGGTTGAAAACTCGACCAAAAAGTGCTTTTTCACCCCCAGATTTTCGCACTCTTTACACTGCCGTTCGATAAATAATGCGAATTTCAAAAAACAAAAAAAGTGTCATCTGTAGAATTCATCCCTCTATTATCCTATTCTGTTCAATCCTTCGAGTCATCAATACTCAGTTGTCCACATGCCGCAGTAAAAAGGTCCCAAAATTTGTCCTATGTTATAACGTTACACAAAAACTTTACACCTTCTTTAAACAGTCAATTTTGAGTTTCAAGAAAAACAAAAAAACACGGGCAGCGAATTTTTTTATTATCTTTCTTTTAAAAAAAACCGCACCTTCCAGAAGTGTCCCGTTATAGCTGTAGGGGGGTGCCCAGGTGTTGGGGGTACCCAAGTATATTATAGGTACGCGCTAACGCGCTACCTATGATTTCGTGGAATAGACAGAATCATCGACGTAAATTGACATGTATATAAGTACCCATACATAGGCAGCACCAAAATTCTGGGGGGTCAGGATGAGAGAAATGGCCAAAAATGTTACTAAAAATAGAATTCTGGGAATCTACAGTATCTGCGGGGAGTAATTCAAGTTCTGGGGTTGGTACAAATTCTTCTCCACGCCCAAGTGTGTGTTTACCTAACCCTAGCATTCTTCAGACTCTTGAATTGAATGTTTGGCATGTTGTATGGGATTTTTTATTTTTGTATAATTCAGACCCCCAGAATGTAGTCGCTCTCACACCTGGGCGTGGGGGGGTTGGGGGGGTATGCACCCCCAGAAACCAAAATACCCCCCAGAAATCAAAATACCCCCCCAGAATTCAATTTTTGAAAATTTTTTTTCGTTTTTTCGCAATTTTTTGATGCCAATGGATAGTGCTTGATGAGAAACGTCGAAAAATGGTGTTTTTTATCGCCATACCACCATTTTTAAGGCCATTTTTAGACCTTCAAAAAAATCTTGCACCCCCAGAATTTTCTTGCTGCCCACGTATGGTCGCTCTGCTTTCTAAATTTTTTTTACGTAGCTCAGGTCTATATACATATTTATGTATGTATGCCATGCACTTGGGGTGGGGGTTGGAGGGCTGGATGTTCACGAGAGAATGAGGCAAAATGAAGGCAAGAAACGGATGAAAATTCAAAAATTTCTTTAAACGTACTTAAAATTGACTAGAAACTGCTTAATAATGCAGTTTTAACGCTATTTTAGCGCTTATACCATTTTTGAGGTCATTTGGGCCAACATAACTCAATTCTTGACCCTCCGGACCGGTCATGATCACACGTGGGCGTGGGGGTTGGGGGTATACACCCCCCAGAAGTTGAAATACACCCCCCCCCCAGAAATCAAAATACCCCCACAGAAATTTTTTTGCTTTTTAGCAATTTTTTGATGCCATTGGATAGTGCTCGATGAGAAACGTCGAAAAATGGTGTTTTCTTCGCCATACGATCACTTTTAAGACCATTTTTTGACCTTTAAAAATTTTTCACCCCCCCCCCCCAGAAATTTTTTCACCCCCCCAGAATTTCGGTGCTGCCCACCTATGGTCATGATAGGTACCCACTACATATGTATGCACATATCTGTATGTATGAATGTAGGTAAGATAGGTTACCTAAAAACTATACATATCTAAAGCCGCCTACTTTATGAATGCATGCGATTTCAGTAACCTACGTGGGGGTGCGCTCTGATGGTGCCCTTGGCCTGCTACAATAACTGAGTATTCTGCTACAGTAACTGAGCCGAAAAGCAAAAGCGGACCGTTTGGAATGGAAAAACAGAAACTATCCTAACAGAAGAATTGAGAACGGAAATACAAATAACTTTAGCGAAAATACAGTGCTCTATTTTATGCTAAAATGCAAACAATTTTTAAACAATAAATGACACCATTGAATTACGTGATGCGCATCTTAGGTAGCGCGTTAGCGCGTACCTATAATATACTTGGGTACCCCCAACACCTGTGCACCCCCCCTACAGCTATAACGGGACACATCTGGAAGGTGCGGTTTTTTTAAAAGAAAGATAATAAAAAATTCGCTGCCCATGTTTTTTTGTTTTTCTTGAAACTCAAAATTGACTGTGTAAAGAAGGTGTAAAGTTTTTGTGTAACGTTATCACATAGGACAAATTTTGGGACCTTTTTACTCCGGCATGTGGACAACTGAGTATTGATGACTCGAAGGATTGAACAGGATAGGATAATAGAGGGATGAATTTTTCAGATGACACTTTTTTCGTTTTTTGAAATTCGCATTAGTTATCGAATGGCAGTGTAAAGAGTGCGAAAATCTGAGGGTGAAAAAGCACTATTTGGTCGAGTTTTCAACCTGGCTATGTCCGATACTAACTCCGGTTATGAGTTTTTTAAAATGTTTTCTGACAGAAATGTAGAGCGGATCAAGGGCTACATTCTGCATATAAGCAAAGTCTTCTATGCTCTATGGTGAGTTAGATCCTGGGGTTTAAAGTTTACACTCTAGTGGATGGTGTAAAAAAACGGATTTTAACTAAGATTTCTCTGCCAAATTTTTCCGCTTATGAGTCAGTGTAAATCGAAGACAGCATTAATAAAGTGCCTCTCAGGGGCTAAACATCGCAGCAAACCGCATTTAAAAAAACGCAATATTGAGTTATTTATGGGGGTGTAAAGTTCGAAATCAGAGGTAAAAATGGGCGAAAAAACACGTTTTTTACGAAGTTTGATTGATAAATCATACCAAATAATTTTTGCAACAGAATTTTGGCACACAGGAATGTACTACGATTTAAAAGCTACAAATTGTACCAAACCGAATTTCTTTAAACTCAATGGGGAGTTCGGTACGGAATTTTAAAGTTTACAGTGTTCTAAATGATGGAAAATACGTTTTTGTTGCGTTTTTTGTTCGCCACTTTCTCCGTCTTGAAGTAGGGATAAGTCTAATAGAATAAAAATAAAGTGCTTTATATCGGATGCATGTCAAAGCAAATTGTCTATACATTAATATTTAGCGAGTGTAAAGTCAAAAATTTGGAGTTTAAAATGTGTTTCTGTCTTGTTTTTTCTGCCTGCTTCTCCAGTTACGAGTCAGGGACACGTTTATCAAGTCTAGAAATGGACCAGGAACCAAATTTGATATGCCAGTCTGGCACATATGTTTACACTCTACGGTGTTGTAAAGTAGTTTACACCAATTGTTAGTTTGCCCATAGAACATTATGTAGACTTAATTTTTTCATAAATATTAATCGTAATATCGGAACAATATCAAAATTACGAATCTGACTAAAATATACTTTACACTAGGTGTTTACATGAAGTTTACACTACATATGTATTTATCTTCGTTTTTGAGCATTCCAGAAACCTAATTTTTTCCTGGAGTCTAGAAGTTTTCAAAGGATCAAATGTGAGACGTCACGTAGGTGCGTTTGTTTACATCCAACAGTGATGTAAAGTAGTTTACACTCATTGTTTATATGTCCTCAGACCATTGTAGAGACATAATTTTTTCATGAATGTTGATCATAATATCCGTGTAATTTTTTACACTGCATGTTAGCCTTTGTTCTAGAGCATTGCAAAAACCGAAATTTTTCCTGAGATATAAAAATTTACAGGGAATGAAATATATACGTCAGTTGGGCGCGCTTGCTTACACTCAGCAGTATTGCAAAGTGGTTTAAACCTAATGTTTATTGTCTTTAAAACATTATGGACTCATTTTTAAATAAATGTTGAAAGTAATATGGGAGCAATATCAAAATTACGAATCCGACTAAAATATTCTTTACGTTATGTGTTTGTGTAAAGTTTACATTACGTGTTAACCTTAATTCGATAGACTTGCAGAGACTTTGTAACTGAAGTCAAGAAATTTTCACGGATTCATATGTGAGACATCAATTAAGTGAGTTTGTTTACCCTCAAAAGTAATCTAAAGTGATTTAAAAATTATGTTCAAGTGTCCTTAGATCATTGAAGAGATGTAATTTTGTCTTAAATGGGTTGCATTAAAGTTAAATCCTTCTTAGCCGTGTTTATAATATGTTTCACAAAATCTTGCACATGGAGAGCTATCGTTTAATTGATGTAAATTGCCTGCAAAAGTGGTTTAAAATGAACCAGCAATCACACTACTGTGCACAGAAGTCGACAAAGATATGCAGCTTTATTGTAATCATGTACATTAATAAGCCGTAAACTGTTAGTATTCTCTACACCTAGTAGTTGTGTAAAGTTTGCACTATTCATTTGTTGTTAATATGTAGTCTATACTACAAATTTATTTTACTACCAAATCAAAGCGTTAGTGTTCCTTACATTTGATATTTGCGTGAAGTTTTTGAATTTTTGCCGAAAAACTTTGCCTTCTAATTTACCAACATCCCGCCTTTTCCATTTTCTTAAAGTTTAAAATCTTTTATAATTCTCTTAATAATTTAATGGTAGTTTTTAACTTTAAGTTTCTCTTGGTTTACAACTCTCGCTTAGCAAGCTCATTTTTCAAAACTTTTTCATAGTGATCAGATTAGTCGCGTTTAGTTTGGAATTGGTGGACGGTCGTTATTTTATTACTCGGCTTAAATAAACCAAGTGACTATCTTTTGATTATTTTCTTTATCGCAAATTCAAACACCCAATTTTCAATTTGAAAATTGACCCAATTTTCAATTGAAATTGATCCAATTTTCAATTTGAAAATTGAAAATTGGGTGTTTTCAATTTCAAAAGTCACAACACATTGTGCTTGTGTATTGATTGAGTGAGGATTTGCAATTTGAATTCGTTGGTTAAATATTTGTGCTTGATTATAAGTGAAGTGCACATTAAGAAGAAATAACTTAATGCAGTTTTAATTTGAAAATGGATGGTGTCAATAAGGTTGTCTTGTTTAAAAAGGATAATGCTGATGTTAAGAACAATATTGTTTTCCGCGTTCTTGGACTGTTGTCATTATTATGGCATGTTACTGATTGTGTTTACTGACTGATGTACTGAAATCACGCTAATTAAAAGTAGTGTACTAGCAAAGAAAAATGCTCCGATGGAACAAAAAAGATGAATATACTTGGAATTGTGGATTATTATGGATGTAAAAGGAGGGGACTAGGAAAAATCTACCTAAAGTCGGAAAATCTGCTAAAAATCACACTTTCTCTAAGCAACGCAAAAAATCGATGTATATTCTGCGGCCTCTAAAAAAGTGTGTTTTTTAAATAATGTTCGAAGTTTCAGATAAGAGTGTATAAACGAAATCTATCAGGGTTACTTTTTTAAATTGCTGGCACCTGATTGATAGAAAACTAAGAGGTATTGTATTTAAAGTTGTTTTATTTTATGAGCATTATAGCAAGCAAAGCAGGAGCCGATTGATTAGTGCACACAATCGTTTCGGGCATGCTAGTGTATCTACATTTAGTCTGTTTCAAGTCAACTTACGCGTTTCCTACTGTTTTAAACCAACCATGTCTTCAATTGTCTTCGATGTTTGCTATTTCATTCAATTGGCTTGGAAGACTGTTAGTTTACTTAATATCATTTCCCATAGCTACTGCATGAGCTAACGTGCTGCTGTTTCAATCATTGTTATGGTTGAATATTTATTTTAATCTGTTGGCCGCAGAATATACATCGAGTTTTTGCGTTGCTTAGAGAAAGTGTGATTTTTAGCAGATTTTCCGACTTTGGGTAGATTTTTCCTAGTCCCCTCCTTTTACATCCATAATAATCCACAATTCCAAGTATATTCATCTTTTTTGTTCCATCGGAGCATTTTTCTTTGCTTCTTAATAATACTTTGGTGAAGGATCCCGATATTGGTAAAGTATCACCTAAGCGTGTAGGCCCGTGAAGAATCGTGGCACTACCAATGCCTGAAACCGCAAAAATTGTATATGTCTATAATCCTTTAATTACTTATCTCGTTCATCAAAATAGACTTCTTCCAGAGCCTAAACTACCTTATTCGGATCTAATTGCCAAAAAGCACGCATATGTTCCTGGCGATTTTGTTTTGGTAAAGCTTACCACATCGCCCTCTGGCTCCGGCTGTAGTGATAAGTTTTTTGGACTTACCGGGCTGGGAGAAAAATTACGGGACTGCGTGCTGGTACATTTATTAAATGGCTCTAAAACCGCACATACAATCCCATTATCTGACATTTCTCCTTTTGCTGAACCATGGCTGAGCAAGTTGCCAGCAGCAAAGAGGAACTCTTGGAGTAGTTGGTCAACGATTTTTGTATAAAAGTCGCGAACCAGTTGATTTGAATGAATTTTGCACAGCAAAGGAGGAAGTAGCTGCTGCTAAGCAGATAAGCTTCCCTAATCCATTGCCGCAAATTTAATTCATTCTATTTTATTTTTAGGATACGATTCTCAATTCCTTAATTATCGGAAATTCATTTTTTTTAGGATTGGGAAGTCCTTTTCAGAAAAAATTTTTTTTTGCCAAAGTACGAGCATAAAAATGGACCTTTTGTCCATTATATTCAACTCGCGAGCCCTCGCGGTCATAATTTTTTTGTTTGTTGGGATGTTTTGCGATTTCCGACACCATTGTTTGGACTGCACCAATTGCAAGCAATTTCCTTTGGGATGTAAGGCTAGTGTGCTACGATCCGAACAATGATGAAATGACATATCACCACAACAACGGTGATGCCATTGTTCCAGTCTGTGTGGGACAGCCTGGTGTTGAGGTTACCAAAGTTGCAGGCCGCTGCCAGCTCTCAGCTGGGCCCGTTCATAGCTATGGTAACCAAAACAGCCGCTAGCTTCAATAACCACACCCGCGCCAGCTACTGCCGACTATTTCACAAGCCGAGTCGCAAATCGAAACTCTGATGGTTGGAATCAAGCCATCATCGACCGCAACACAAATGATTGTTTTGCAATTGTTCGCAACATTGTCGCAAGCGTTGGCGGGTTCCTCTGAATCTGTTTGGAACAACCCGGCCTTGCTGTTGCCAGAGTTTCAGGTCGCTACCAGCTCTCTGCTGGGCTCGACTATAACTTTGACAACTAAAACCGCCAAGGCCAGTGCCACCACCAGCCGCGTCACAAGCAAGTGCCGCGTAAAGTATGCAGGCATGTCGTCAGTTTGGAGATTTCTGCCCAAATCGAAATCCGAAATGACTTTCGTGAGAAAGTGTGAAAGGAAATAGGTATGTATAAATACAACCTACCTACCTACCTACCTACCTACCTACCTACCTACCTACCTACCTACCTACCTACCTACCTACCCACCTACCTACCCACCTACCTCTACCTAAGTCATTTAGGTAGGATTTGAGTGTAGGACCAGTGTTAGGATTTAGGGCGTAGCTGCTGAAACCTTTGACAAAAGTGCAGTCAACAATATAAGGATTGAGGGAGTTGAAGCCGTAGGTCTACAAGGGTCAACTGTTCGAAATTGCCCTACGATTGAAAAGAAAAAAAGAAAGAAAGAAAAATCCGAAACGCGTGCGAGACAGTGATCGGGTGCTAGCCATAGAGGCATAGAGCGGCATGTTCCGCATCCGCCCAGGCAACAGCACTCGCAAACGCAATCGCGTTCGCAGCTGCCATCGCAGCCAAAACTGTATTCGCAAACACACTCGCATTTCTAATCATTTTTGCAATCGTCTGCTGGCCATCTTTCGCTCCTGCACCAATAGCAGTCGCGCGACTTTTGACCACTTGTCGCAAAACTGACTCAGATCATGAATCTGTCGCCTCGCACCGTTTTGACCGATTCCACGCAACCAAACCCGGTTATAATGATCACTAGCAAAGAAAAATGCTCCGATGGAACAAAAAAGATGAATATACTTGGAATTGTGGATTATTATGGATGTAAAAGGAGGGGACTAGGAAAAATCTACCTAAAGTCGAAAAATCTGCTAAAAATCACACTTTCTCTAAAGCAGCGCAAAAAATCGATGTATATTCTGCGGCCAACAGATTAAAATAAATATTCAACCATAACAATGATTGAAACAGCAGCACGTTAGCTATGCAGTAGCTATGGGAAATGATATTAAGTAAACTAACAGTCTTCCAAGCCAATTGAATGAAATAGCAAACATCGAAGACAATTGAAGACATGGTTGGTTAAAAACAGTAGGAAACACGTAAGTTGACTTGAAACAGACTTAATGTGGATACACTAGCATGCCCGAAACGATTGTGTGCACTAATCAATCGGCTCCTGCTTTGCTTGCTATAATGCTCATAAAACAAAACAACTTTAAATACAATACCTCTTAGTTTTCTATCAATCAGGTGCCAGCAATTTAAAAAGTAACCTTGATAGATTTCGTTTATACACTCTTATCTGAAACTTCGAACATTATTTAAAAAAGACACTTTTTTAGAGGCCGCAGAATATACATCGATTTTTTGCGTTGCTTAGAGAAAGTGTGATTTTTAGCAGATTTTCCGACTTTAGGTAGATTTTTCCTAGTCCCCTCCTTTTACATCCATAATAATCCACAATTCCAAGTATATTCATCTTTTTTGTTCCATCGGAGCATTTTTTCTTTGCTAGTACACTACTTTTAATTAGCGTGATTTCAGTACATCAGTCAGTAAACACAATCAGTAACATGCCACAATAATGACAACAGTCCAAGAACGCGGAAAACAATATTGTTCTTAACATCAGCATTATCCTTTTTAAACAAGACAACCTTATTGACACCATCCATTTTCAAATTAAAACTGCATTAAGTTATTTCTTCTTAATGTGCAGTTCACTTATAATCAAGCACAAAAATTTAACCAACGAATTCACATTGCAAATCCTCACTCAATCAATACACAAGCACAATGTGTTGTGACTTTTGAAAATTGAAAACACCCAATTTTCAATTTTCAAAACACCCAATTTTCAATTTTCAAATTGAAAATTGGATCAATTTTCAATTTGAAAATTGGGTCAATTTTCAAATTGAAAATTGGGTGTTTGAATTTGCGATGAAAGAAAATAATCAAAAGATAGTCACTTGGTTTATTTAAGCCGAGTAATAAAATAACGACCGTCCACCAATTCCAAACTAAACGCAACTAATCTGATCACTATGAAAAAGTTTTGAAAAATGAGCTTGCTAAGCGAGAGTTGTAAACCAAGAGAAACTTAAAGTTAAAACCTACCATTAAATTATGAGAGAATTATAAAAGATTTTAAACTTCAAGAAAATGGAAAAGGCGGGATGTTGGTAAATTAGAAGGCAAAGATTTTTCGACCAAAATTCAAAAACTTCACGCAAATATCAAATGTAAGGAACACTAACGCTTTGATTTGGTAGTAAAATAAATTTGTAGTATAGACTACATATTAACAACAAATGAATAGTGCAAACTTTACACAACAACTAGGTGTAGAGAATACTAACAGTTTACGGCTTATTAATGTACATGATTACAATAAAGCTGTATATCTTTGTCGACTTCTGTGCACAGTAGTGTGATTGCTGGTTCATTTTAAACCACTTTTGCAGGCAATTTACATCAATTAAACGATAGCTCTCCATGTGCAAGATTTTGTGAAACATATTATAAACACGGCTAAGAAAGATTTAACTTTAATGCAACCCATTTAAGACAAAATTACATCTCTTCAATGATCTAAAGACACTTGAACATAATTTTTAAATCACTTTAGATTACTTTTGAGGGTAAACAAACTCACTTAATTGATGTCTCACATATGAATCCTTGAAAATTTCTTGACTTCAGTTACAAAGTCTCTGCAAGTCTATCGAATTAGGGTTAACACGTAACGTAAACTTTACACAAACACATAGCGTAAAGAATATTTTAGTCGGATTCGTAATTTTGATATTGCTCCGATATTTCTTTCAACATTTATGGAAAAATGAGTCTCCATAATGTTTTAAAGACAATAAACATTAGGTTTAAACCACTTTGCAATACTGCTGAGTGTAAGCAAGCGCGCCCAATTGATGTATATATTTCATTCCCTGTAAATTTTTATATCTCAGGAAAAAATTTCGATTTTTGCAATGCTCTAGAACAAAGGCTAACATGCAGTGTAAAAAATTACTCGGATATTATGATCAACATTCATGAAAAAATTATGTCTCTACAATGGTCTGAGGACATATAAACAATGAATGTAAACTACTTTACATCACTGTTGGATGTAAACAAACGCGCCTACGTGACGTCTCACATTTGATCCTTTGAAAACTTCTTGGCTCAAGAAAAAATTAGGTTTCAGGAATGCTCAAAAACGAAGATAAATATATATGTAGTGTAAACTTCATGTAAACACCTAGTGTAAAGAAGATTTTAGTCAGATTCGTAATTTTGATATTGTTCCGATATTACGATTAATATTTATGAAAAAATTAAGTCTACATAATGTTCTATGGGCAAACTAACAATTGGTGTAAACTACTTTACAACACCGTAGAGTGTAAACATATGCGCCAGACTGGCATATCAAATTTGATTCCTGGTCCATTTCTAGACTTGATAAACGTGTCCCTGACTCGTAACCGGAGAAGCAGGCAGAAAAAACAAGACAGAAACGCATTTAAAACTCCAAATTTTTGACTTTACACTCGCTAAATATTAATGTATAGACAATTTGCTTTGACATGCACCCGATATAAAGCACTTTATTTTTATTCTATTAGACTTATCCCGACTTCTGGACGGAGAAAGTGGCGAACAAAAAACGCAACAAAAACGTATTTTCCATCATTTAGAACACTGTAAACTTTAAAGTTCCGTACCGAACTCCCCATTGAGTTTAAAGAAATTCGGTTTAGTACAATTTGTAGCTTTTAAATCGTAGTACATTCCTGTGTGCCAAAATTATGTTGCAAAAATTATTTGGCATGATTTATCAATCAAACTTCGGAAAAAACGTGTTTTTTAGCCCATTTTTTACCTCTGATTTCGAACTTTACACCCCCATAAATAACTCAATATTGCGTTTTTTTAAATGCGGTTTGCTGCGATGTTTAGCCCCTGTGAGGCACTTTATTAATGCTGTCTTCGATTTGCACTGACTCATAAGCGGAAAAATTTGGCAGAGAAATCTTAGTTAAAATCCGTTTTTTTACACCATCCACTAGAGTGTAAACTTTAAACCCCAGGATCTAACTCACCATAGAGCATAGAAGACTTTGCTTATATGCAGAATGTAGCCCTTGATCCGCTCTACATTTCTGTCAGAAAACATTTTAAAAACCTTATAACCGGAGTTAGTATCGGACATAGGAAGGTTGAAAACTCGACCAAAAAGTGCTTTTTCACCCCAGATTTTCGCACTCTTTACACTGCCGTTCGATAAATAATGCGAATTTCAAAAAACAAAAAAGGTGTCATCTGTAGAATTCATCCCTCTATTATCCTATCCTGTTCAATCCTTCGAATCATCAATACTCAGTTGTCCACATGCCGCAGTAAAAAGGTCCCAAAATTTGTCCTATGTTATAACGTTACACAAAAACTTTACACCTTCTTTACACAGTCAATTTTGAGTTTCAAGAAAAACAAAAAAACACGGGCAGCGAATTTTTTATTATCTTTCTTTTAAAAAAACCGCACCTTCCAGAAGTGTCCCGTTATAGCTGTAGGGGGTGCCCAGGTGTTGGGGGTACCCAAGTATATTATAGGTACGCGCTAACGCGCTACCTATGATTATGACCCTATAGTCTGTTTCAGGAAACCTTGTGCATGTATTGCAATTCTTGAATTAATGCAAATCGATTACAAAAGCGGTTTAAACTAAAGCAGCAATCATGATACTGTGCATAATACTTGGTAAGCACACATGGGCGTGGGGGGAAATCAGGGGTTATGCACCTCAGAAGTTGAAAACCCCCCCCAGAAATCAAAATACTCCCCCAGAATTCAAATTTTGAAATTTTTTTGCTTTTTCAGCGAGCCATTGGATAGTGCTTGATGAGAAACGTCGAAAAATGGTGTTTTTTCGCCATACAACCACTTTTAGGACCACTTTTTGACCATTGAAAATTTTTTCACCCTCTCAGAATTTCGTTGCTGCCCACCTATCTTGGTAAGTATATAAAGCATACCTACCTATAAAGTTTTACTATGCAAAATTGTATTACATTAAGCCGCCTAGAAACCACTTTTGTAGCTGCTCGCTAGTTGTTCTCTAAAAATTGAATTTGCACAAGGTTTCGTGAAATAGACTACATCATTTCGTGGAATAGACAGAATCATCGACGTAAATTGACATGTATATAAGTACCCATACATAGGCAGCACCAAAATTCTGGGGGGTCAGGATGAGAGAAATGGCCAAAAATGTTACTAAAAATAGAATTCTGGGAATCTACAGTATCTGCGGGGAGTAATTCAAGTTCTGGGGTTGGTACAAATTCTTCTCCACGCCCAAGTGTGTGTTTACCTAACCCTAGCATTCTTCAGACTCTTGAATTGAATGTTTGGCATGTTGTATGGGATTTTTTTATTTTTGTATAATTCAGACCCCCCAGAATGTAGTCGCTCTTACACCTGGGCGTGGGGGGTTGGGGGGTATGCACCCCCAGAAACCAAAATACCCCCCAGAAATCAAAATACCCCCCCCAGAATTCAATTTTTGAAATTTTTTTTCGTTTTTTTCGCAATTTTTTGATGCCAATGGATAGTGCTTGATGAGAAACGTCGAAAAATGGTGTTTTTATCGCCATACCACCATTTTTAAGGCCATTTTTAGACCTTCAAAAAAATCTTGCACCCCCCAGAATTTTCTTGCTGCCCACGTATGGTCGCTCTGCTTTCTAAATTTTTTTTACGTAGCTTAGGTCTATATACATATTTATGTATGTATGCCATGCACTTGGCGTGGGGGGTTGGAGGGCTGGATGTTCACGAGAGAATGAGGCAAAATGAAGGCAAGAAACGGATGAAAATTCAAAAATTTCTTTAAACGTACTTAAAATTGACTAGAAACTGCTTAATAATGCAGTTTTAACGCTATTTTAGCGCTTATACCATTTTTGAGGTCATTTGGGCCAACATAACTCAATTCTTGACCCTCCGGACCGGTCATGATCACACGTGGGCGTGGGGGTTGGGGGTATACACCCCCCAGAAGTTGAAATACACCCCCCCAGAAATCAAAATACCCCCACAGAAATTTTTTTTTGCTTTTTTAGCAATTTTTTGATGCCATTGGATAGTGCTCGATGAGAAACGT
The DNA here is from genome assembly GCA_036768485.1 of Mermis nigrescens. NCBI lineage: Eukaryota > Metazoa > Nematoda > Enoplea > Mermithida > Mermithidae > Mermis > Mermis nigrescens. Next base: position 340,894 of record JAVLUZ010000444.1, read on the forward strand.
CGAAAAATGGTGTTTTCTTCGCCATACGATCACTTTTAAGACCATTTTTTGACCTTTAAAAATTTTTTCACCCCCCCAGAAATTTTTTCACCCCCCCCAGAATTTCGGTGCTGCCCACCTATGGTTATGATAGGTACCCACTACATATGTATGCACATATCTGTATGTATGAATGTAGGTAAGATAGGTTACCTAAAAACTATACATATCTAAAGCCGCCTACTTTATGAATGCATGCGATTTCAATAACCTACGTGGGGGTGCGCTCTGATGGTGCCCTTGGCCTGCTACAATAACTGAGTATTCTGCTACAGTAACTGAGCCGAAAAGCAAAAGCGGACCGTTTGGAATGGAAAAACAGAAACTATCCTAACAGAAGAATTGAGAACGGAAATACAAATAACTTTAGCGAAAATACAGTGCTCTATTTTATGCTAAAATGCAAACAATTTTTAAACAATAAATGACACCATTGAATTACGTGATGCGCATCTTAGGTAGCGCGTTAGCGCGTACCTATAATATACTTGGGTACCCCCAACACCTGTGCACCCCCCCTACAGCTATAACGGGACACATCTGGAAGGTGCGGTTTTTTTAAAAGAAAGATAATAAAAAAATTCGCTGCCCAAATTTTTTTTTGTTTTTCTTGAAACTCAAAATTGACTGTGTAAAGAAGGTGTAAAGTTTTTGTGTAACGTTATCACATAGGACAAATTTTGGGACCTTTTTACTGCGGCATGTGGACAACTGAGTATTGATGACTCGAAGGATTGAACAGGATAGGATAATAGAGGGATGAATTCTTCAGATGACATTTTTTTCGTTTTTTGAAATTCGCATTAGTTATCGAATGGCAGTGTAAAGAGTGCGAAAATCTGAGGGTGAAAAAGCACTATTTGGTCGAGTTTTCAACCTGGCTATGTCCGATAATAACTCCGGTTATGAGTTTTTTAAAATGTTTTCTGACAGAAATGTAGAGCGGATCAAGGGCTACATTCTGCACATAAGCAAAGTCTTCTATGCTCTATGGTGAGTTAGATCCTGGGGTTTAAAGTTTACACTCTAGTGGATGGTGTAAAAAAACGGATTTTAACTAAGATTTCTCTGCCAAATTTTTCCGCTTATGGGTCAGTGTAAATCGAAGACAGCATTAATAAAGTGCCTCTCAGGGGCTAAACATCGCAGCAAACCGCATTTAAAAAACGCAATATTGAGTTATTTATGGGGGTGTAAAGTTCGAAATCAGAGGTAAAAAATGGGCGAAAAAACACGTTTTTTACGAAGTTTGATTGATAAATCATGCCAAATAATTTTTGCAACAAAATTTTGGCACACAGGAATGTACTACGATTTAAAAGCTACAAATTGTACCAAACCGAATTTCTTTAAACTCAATGGGGAGTTCGGTACGGAATTTTAAAGTTTACAGTGTTCTAAATGATGGAAAATACGTTTTTGTTGCGTTTTTTGTTCGCCACTTTCTCCGTCCAGAAGTCGGGATAAGTCTAATAGAATAAAAATAAAGTGCTTTATATCGGATGCATGTCAAAGCAAATTGTCTATACATTAATATTTAGCGAGTGTAAAGTCAAAAATTTGGAGTTTAAAATGCGTTTCTGTCTTGTTTTTTCTGCCTGCTTCTCCAGTTACGAGTCAGGGACACGTTTATCAAGTCTAGAAATGGACCAGGAACCAAATTTGATATGCCAGTCTGGCACATATGTTTACACTATACGGTGTTTTAAAGTAGTTTACACCAATTGTTAGTTTGCCCATAGAACATTATGTAGACTTAATTTTTTCATAAATATTAATCGTAATATCGGAACAATATCAAAATTACGAATCTGACTAAAATCTTCTTTACACTAGGTGTTTACATGAAGTTTACACTACATATGTATTTATCTTCGTTTTTGAGCATTCCAGAAACCTAATTTTTTCCTGGAGTCTAGAAGTTTTCAAAGGATCAAATGTGAGACGTCACGTAGGTGCGTTTGTTTACATCCAACAGTGATGTAAAGTAGTTTACACTCATTGTTTATATGTCCTCAGACCATTGTAGAGACGTAATTTTTTCATGAATTTTGATCATAATATCCGAGTAATTTTTTACACTGCATGTTAGCCTTTGTTCTAGAGCATTGCAAAATCCGAAATTTTTTCCTGAGATATACAAATTTACAGGGAATGAAATATATACGTCAGTTGGGCGCGCTTGCTTACACTCAGCAGTATTGCAAAGTGGTTTAAACCTAATGTTTATTGTCTTTAAAACATTATGGACTCATTTTTAAATAAATGTTGAAAGTAATATGAGAGCAATATCAAAATTACGAATCCGACTAAAATATTCTTTACGCTATGTGTTTGTGTAAAGTTTACATTACGTGTTAACCTTAATTCGATAGACTTGCAGAGACTTTGTAACTGAAGTCAAGAAATTTTCAAGGATTCATATGTGAGACATCAATTAAGTGAGTTTGTTTACCCTCAAAAGTAATCTAAAGTGATTTAAAAATTATGTTCAAGTGTCCTTAGATCATTGAAGAGATGTAATTTTGTCTTAAATGGGTTGCATTAAAGTTAAATCCTTCTTAGCCGTGTTTATAATATGTTTCACAAAATCTTGCAAATGGAGAGCTATCGTTTAATTGATGTAAATTGCCTGCAAATGTGGTTTAAAATGAACCAGCAATCACACTACTGTGCACAGAAGTCGACAAAGATATGCAGCTGTATTGTAATCATGTACATTAATAAGCCGTAAACTGTTAGTATTCTCTACACCTAGTAGTTGTGTAAAGTTTGCACTATTCATTTGTTGTTAATATGTAGTCTATACTACAAATTTATTTTACTACCAAATCGAAGCGTTAGTGTTCCTTACATTTGATATTTGCGTGAAGTTTTTGAATTTTTGCCGAAAAACTTTGCCTTCTAATTTACCAACATCCCGCCTTTTCCATTTTCTTAAAGTTTAAAATCTTTTATAAGTCTCTTAATAATTTAATAGTAGGTTTTAACTTTAAGTTTCTCTTGGTTTACAACTCTCGCTTAGCAAGCTCATTTTTCAAAACTTTTTCATAGTGATCAGATTAGTCGCGTTTAGTTTGGAATTGGTGGACGGTCGTTATTTTATTACACGGCTTAAATAAACCAAGTGACTATCTTTTGATTATTTTCTTTATCGCAAATTCAAACACCCTATTTTCAATTTGAAAATTACCCAATTTTCAATTTGAAAATTGATCCAATTTTCAATTTGAAAATTGAAAATTGGGTGTTTTCAATTTCAAAAGTCACAACACATTGTGCTTGTGTATTGATTGAGTGAGGATTTGCAATGTGAATTCGTTGGTTAAATATTTGTGCTTGATTATAAGTGAACTGCACATTAAGAAGAAATAACTTAATGGAGTTTTAATTTGAAAATGGATGGTGTCAATAAGGTTGTCTTGTTTAAAAAGGATAATGCTGATGTTAAGAACAATATTGTTTTCCGCGTTCCTGGACTGTTGTCATTATTGTGGCATATTACTGATTGTGTTTACTGACTGATGTACTGAAATCACGCTAATTAAAAGTAGTGTACTAGCAAAGAAAAATGCTCCGATGGAACAAAAAAGATGAATATACTTGGAATTGTGGATTATTATGGATGTAAAAGGAGGGGACTAGGAAAAATCTACCTAAAGTCGGAAAATCTGCTAAAAATCACACTTTCTCTAAGCAACGCAAAAAATCGATGTATATTCTGCGGCCTCTAAAAAAGTGTCTTTTTTAAATAATGTTCGAAGTTTCAGATAAGAGTGTATAAACGTAATCTATCAAGGTTACTTTTTTAAAGTGCTGGCACCTGATTGATAGAAAACTAAGAGGTATTGTATTTAAAGTTCTTTTATTTTGTTATGAGCATTATAGCAAGCAAAGCAGGAGCCGATTGATTAGTGCACACAATCGTTTCGGGCATGCTAGTGTATCTACATTTAGTCTGTTTCAAGTCAACTTACGCGTTTCCTACTGTTTTTAACCAACCATGTCTTAAATTGTCTTCGATGTTTGCTATTTCATTCAATTGGCTTGGAAGACTGTTAGTTTACTTAATATCATTTCCCATAGCTACTGCATAGCTAACGTGCTGCTGTTTCAATCATTGTTATGGTTGAATATTTATTTTAATCTGTTGGCCGCAGAATATACATCGATTTTTTGCGTTGCTTAGAGAAAGTGTGATTTTTAGCAGATTTTCCGACTTTAGGTAGATTTTTCCTAGTCCCCTCCTTTTACATCCATAATAATCCACAATTCCAAGTATATTCATCTTTTTTGTTCCATCGGAGCATTTTTCTTTGCTAGTCATAGGTAGCGCGTTAGCGCGTACCTATAATATACTTGGGTACCCCCAACACCTGGACACCCCCCTACAGCTATAACGGGACACTTCTGGAAGGTGCGGTATTTTTTAAAAGAAAGATAATAAAAAAATTCGCTGCCCGTGTTTTTTTTGTTTTTCTTGAAACTCAAAATTGACTGTGTAAAGAAGGTGTAAAGTTTTTGTGTAACGTTATAACATAGGACAAATTTTTGGACCTTTTTACTGCGGCATGTGGACAACTGAGTATTGATGACTCGAAGGATTGAACAGTATAGGATAATAGAAGGATGAATTCTACAGATGACACTTTTTTTGTTTTTTGAAATTCGCATTATTTATCGAACGGCAGTGTACAGAGTGCGAAAATCTGGGGGTGAAAAAGCACTTTTTGGTCGAGTTTTCAACCTTCCTATGTCCGATACAAACTCCGGTTATGAGGTTTTTAAAATGTTTTCTGACAGAAATGTAGAGCGGATCAAGGGCTACATTCTGCATATAAGCAAAGTCTTCTATGCTCTATGGTGAGTTAGATCCTTGGGTTTAAAGTTTACACTCTAGTGGATGGTGTAAAAAAACGGATTTTAACTAAGATTTCTCCGCCAAATTTTTCCGCTTATGAGTCAGTGCAAATCGAAGACAGCATTAATAAAGTGCCTCACAGGGGCTAAACATCGCAGCAAACCGCATTTAAAAAAACGCAATATTGAGTTATTTATGGGGGTGTAAAGTTCGAAATCAGAGGTAAAAAATGGGCTAAAAAACACGTTTTTTCCGAAGTTTGATTGATAAATCATGCCAAATAATTTTTGCAACAGAATTTTGGCACACAGGAATGTACTACGATTTAAAAGCTACAAATTGTACCAAACCGAATTTCTTTTAACTCAATGGGGAGTTCGGTACGGAATTTTAAAGTTTACAGTGTTCTAAATGATGGAAAATACGTTTTTGTTGCCTTTTTTGTTCGCCACTTTCTCCGTCCAGAAGTCGGGATAAGTCTAATAGAATAAAAATAAAGTGCGTTATATCGGGTGCATGTTAAAGCAAATTGTCTATACATTAATATTTAGCGATTGTAAAGTCAAAAATTTGGAGTCTTAAATGCGTTTCTGTCTTGTTTTTTCTGCCTGCTTCTCCGGTTACGAGTCAGGGACACTTTTATCAAGTCTAGAAATGGACCAGGAATCAAATTTGATATGCCAGTCTGGCGCATATGTTTACACTCTACGGTGTTGTAAAGTAGTTTACACCAATTGTTAGTTTGCCCATAGTACATTATGTAGACTTAATTTTTTCATAAATATTAATCGTAATATCGGAACAATATCAAAATTACGAATCTGACTAAAATCTTCTTTACACTAGGTGTTTACATGAAGTTTACACTATATATATATTTATCTTCGTTTTTGAGCATTCCTGAAACCTAATTTTTTCTTGGAGCCTAGAAGTTTTCAAAGGATCAAATGTGAGACGTCACGTAGGCGCGTTTGTTTACATCCAACAGTGATGTAAAGTAGTTTACACTCATTGTTTATATGTCCTCAGACCATTGTAGAGACGTAATTTTTTCATGAATGTTGATCATAATATCCGAGTAATTTTTTACACTGCATGTTAGCCTTTGTTCTAGAGCATTGCAAAAATCGAAATTTTTTCCTGAGATATAAAAATTTACAGGGAATGAAATATATACGTCAATTGGGCGCGCTTGCTTACACTCAGCAGTATTGCAAAGTGGTTTAAACCTAATGTTTATTGTCTTTAAAACATTATGGAGACTCATTTTTCCATAAATGTTGAAAGAAATATCGGAGCAATATCAAAATTACGAATCCGACTAAAATATTCTTTACGCTATGTGTTTGTGTAAAGTTTACGTTACGTGTTAACCCTAATTCGATAGACTTGCAGAGACTTTGTAACTGAAGTCAAGAAATTTTCAAGGATTCATATGTGAGACATCAATTAAGTGAGTTTGTTTACCCTCAAAAGTAATCTAAAGTGATTTAAAAATTATGTTCAAGTGTCCTTAGATCATTGAAGAGATGTAATTTTGTCTTAAATGGGTTGCATTAAAGTTAAATCTTTCTTAGCCGTGTTTATAATATGTTTCACAAAATCTTGCACATGGAGAGCTATCGTTTAATTGATGTAAATTGCCTGCAAAAGTGGTTTAAAATGAACCAGCAATCACACTACTGTGCACAGAAGTCGACAAAGATATACAGCTTTATTGTAATCATGTACATTAATAAGCCGTAAACTGTTAGTATTTTCTACACCTAGTAGTTGTGTAAAGTTTGCACTATTCATTTGTTGTTAATATGTAGTCTATACTACAAATTTATTTTACTACCAAATCAAAGCGTTAGTGTTCCTTACATTTGATATTTGCGTGAAGTTTTTGAATTTTTGCCGAAAATCTTTGCCTTCTAATTTACCAACATCCCGCCTTTTCCATTTTCTTGAAGTTTAAAATCTTTTATAATTCTCTCATAATTTAATGGTAGGTTTTAACTTTAAGTTTCTCTTGGTTTACAACTCTCGCTTAGCAAGCTCATTTTTCAAAACTTTTTCATAGTGATCAGATTAGTTGCGTTTAGTTTGGAATTGGTGGACGGTCGTTATTTTATTACTCGGCTTAAATGAACCAAGTGACTATCTTTTGATTATTTTCTTCATCGCAAATTCAAACACCCAATTTTCAATTTGAAAATTGACTTAATTTTCAATTTGAAAATTGATCCAATTTTCAATTTGAGAATTGAAAATTGGGTGTTTTCAATTTCAAAAGTCACAACACATTGTGCTTGTGTATTGATTGAGTGAGGATTTGCAATGTGAATTCGTTGGTTAAATATTTGTGCTTGATTATAAGTGAACTGCACATTAAGAAGAAATAACTTAATGGAGTTTTAATTTGAAAATGGATGGTGTCAATAAGGTTGTCTTGTTTAAAAAGGATAATGCTGATGTTAAGAACAATATTGTTTTCCGCGTTCTTGGACTGTTGTCATTATTGTGGCATGTTACTGATTGTGTTTACTGACTGATGTACTGAAATCACGCTAATTAAAAGTAGTGTACTAGCAAAGAAAAATGCTCCGATGGAACAAAAAAGATGAATATACTTGGAATTGTGGATTATTATGGATATAAAAGGAGGGGACTAGGAAAAATCTACCTAAAGTCGGAAAATCTGCTAAAAATCACACTTTCTCTAAGCAACGCAAAAAATCGATGTATATTCTGCGGCCTCTAAAAAAAGTGTCTTTTTTAAATAATGTTCGAAGTTTCAGATAAGAGTGTATAAACGTAATCTATCAAGGTTACTTTTTTAAAGTGCTGGCACCTGATTGATAGAAAACTAAGAGGTATTGTATTTAAAGTTCTTTTATTTTGTTATGAGCATTATAGCAAGCAAAGCAGGAGCCGATTGATTAGTGCACACAATCGTTTCGGGCATGCTAGTGTATCTACATTAAGTCTGTTTCAAGTCAACTTACGCGTTTCCTACTGTTTTAAACCAACCATGTCTTCAATTGTCTTCGATGTTTGCTATTTCATTCAATTGGCTTGGAAGACTGTTAGTTTACTTAATATCATTTCCCATAGCTACTGCATAGCTAACGTGCTGCTGTTTCAATCATTGTTATGGTTGAATATTTATTTTAATCTGTTTGCCGCGGAATATACATCGATTTTTGCGTTGCTTAGAGAAAGTGTGATTTTTAGCAGATTTTCCGACTTTAGGTAGATTTTTCCTAGTCCCCTCCTTTTACATCCATAATAATCCACAATTCCAAGTATATTCATCTTTTTTGTTCCATCGGAGCATTTTTCTTTGCTAGTATGTAAGATGATCATTGCGGGCAAATGATTAATAGTTTATGAACACCCGTTGTCTGGATTGAATATATTTTAAGAAAAGCAGGTTATTTAATTTGCAGAATAAAATCTCCGTTCGATTTACTCGTATGGTGTGCACCGAACGCTTTGTTCAATGCACGGCCGTGCACCGAAGTCCGAACCAGTGCCAATAATTACTGACGAGGTGAGGGAGTTTCAACTAGAGCTGTGCCGGGGCCAGGCCCCGGCCCCGGCCCCGGCGCCGGGGCCTAGGCCCCGGCACCGGGGCCGGGGACAGTGTTATAATTGATTATAATGTAGAAAATTGATAATGTTTTGAGCAGATTTACCTTCAAGCTCAATTTCAAGCAACACCACACATCTTGCTGATTCAAATCTTTATTTTATTATGTCAGATTGGTGCAAATTTCTAGTTAATAATCAAAATTCACATATTTTGAATTGCAATTCATATAGCCGAGCTTTCCAGCTTGCTTGGTAGCAGACAGCTACGTCTATCAGAACAAATAGAATAATAAGTCTAAAAAAAGTGCGAAGTAAAGCTAACTGAAAAACGCGTCCAAGTCAGAGGAGTTAAATCCATACATGGGCCGCTCAAAAATTATAGGGTTCCAAAACTTTTCGAAGTCAAAAAGCGCCTGATAATATATGGCAGTGATCGGACCGAGTGGTACTTTTGGATTTCGGCTCGGCCGAGGCCGAGGCGACTTAAAATCCTTGCCTCGGCCGAGGCCGAGGGTAATGCCGAGGGTCAAGCTTATATACCTATACCCATAAATAGTACTCTTAGAATATTTTGTGTGCACATGAGCTAGAGAATAATCGTAATATTAAACACTTTATCGAATGTCAAACAATTCATTTTTATTTTCAATAATAGTTGATTAAATGTGTGAAGGATTTATTGAATAAAGTCAGCAGCATAAAACATACTTAATTTAACAAGTTGCCTTTGATGAAGACTTGGAAAAGTTGATAAAAAATATGGCTGAACAAGCACTTAAAAACTTTTATTACTATAAATAAGAAAACAGTGTCGAAGAAATAAACGAACAAAACGAAATAAGATAAGTAAAGACAGAACTGTAGCCATTGTTGTGCTCGCTTTTGCAGTAATGCATATTTAAAACACGTTTTTTCAGGCATCCAATTCTGGTGTAGCAGGCTAATATGACGGAAACTGCACTGTACTTTCCGATCATAGTTTCCCAAGCGTCCAGAGATGAGGGAAGGGTGGAATCTCCAAAAATGGGGACCAGTAAATTAAGTAGTGTCTTTGTATGAGCGAACAAATTTTTGTAGATATTTTATATAAATATATTGTTAAACACACATTTTAACATACTGCCAGTGTGTGACCTGCAACTGGCATGCAGTCCTAAACAGTGTTTTTTCTGTGCAAGATACCTTTTTACGTGTGCAAAGATGGTAACCAAAAGTCTTTGAACATTTTGTAAATGCAATTTTTTGTGTACTATTATAGTATTGTACAGTAGCGATTTAGTGTGGTAAAACAGGGTTTTTCGACCTCTGGTAGTGTATCTTAGCTAATTTCTGGGTTTCTGAATATTTGACATTTTTCCATTCTAAATGCAAATTCTACTATTTTAAAGATATAGGACAGACAATTACTGATGCGCTGAAAATTTTCGGAAATTTTAAACCTTTTTTACAGTTTTTGTCTCCAAAAATCTTTGTGTATGTAGATGGTCCTGATAAGATTCTGTACATTATGAGAAATCTTTGCCGAATACAAAAAAACGTGGCTCTAAATGTGATAACTCGGCTTGAATTTAGTTGATAATATTAGTTCGGCGCAAAGCGCCGAAATTTTTATCAGCTTTTGATGAAATTTACACATAAAATTCGACTGAGAAAGCTAAAACAACTTGAACTACAAAATCAGAAATATTACAGATATTGTAATATGCCAATTAAATCTTGTAATAAGCACTACTGTGCGTAGAAATCCAATGCAACATCAGGATAAATTAGTCAATTTTATCTTTGAACGGCAAAAAAGTGCAGTTATTAAATAGTACTTATTTTGCATAAAATTTTTAAAAACAGTATAAATAGATACCAAACATTTTTAAATCTGCATAAAGATGCTCTAGATTACACAAAAATTGATTTTGGAGTGTTTATTTCCCCTGCTTCAATCTAAATACAGTATATTAGCGATATTTTGCGCGAAGCGCCGAAAATTTTTTGAAGTTTCCTAAAATATACCGAGAAACGATATAATTAATACTTTGTCCAAGAAAGTATTTTAACATTGCATAAAAATGGCTCCAAAAAATGCACGAGCCGAAATTGGATTTTTGGCAAAAAACCTGCATTTATTGGCCTTTTTTAGGTGCATTTTTGCGATTTTCGGCCGAAAATTCGTATCATTTACCCCCTCTCCCATAGAAATGGCCGAAAACCATACGTGTAACAGGGGGTTTGGGGAATTCCCCATTTACCCAGGGTTGGACATACTTCCCCACACCCTTCCCTCCAACGTCAACCCACCCTCCCCACTTTGGCGAAAATTTGCGCTTTGTTGGCTATTTTTAGGTGCTTGTGCCATTTTTGACATAAAATTAGAGTCGCTAATCCCCCTCCTTCTAAAAATGGCCAGGGACCCCTACCCGAAATTTCAAGCCGTTACATGTATGCCGAGGAGCCCCTTACGAAAATTTTGAGCTGTTGCATGCATGCTTCATAGTGATAGTTTGTCTATTTACTTGCTTACATTCAAAAATACTGTATCACTTCGTGAAATTCTAATAGTTAGCTGCACTTTTGCCATAGTAAAAATTAACTTCAAAAATTATTCAAAAAGGTTTTCACCAAAAATCGTCTGACAGTGACTTGAGTCTTGTACCTTGAGAGGAGGGTTATAACCCTCCCTCACCCCCTTTGGGAATGTGTGTTTCCGATCCATGTAGCGAGCATGAGAATTAAAACTAAGTCATCACATGAATAATAAATTGGCACTTTGCTGTATGTAACTTGGTGTAACTGGGTACGCTGAGTAAAACCATAAGAAAAGTCTATACATAAAAAATAGCCTGTGTACTGCACAGTGATCGGACCGAGGCCTCGGCCTCGGCCTCGGCCTCGGCAAGCCTCGGCGTTTTTTGGAGCCTCGGCCTCGGCGCCGAGGGTGAGGCTGAAAAGTGCCGAGGCGCCGAGGGTTAAAATCAAATTTGAATAAGTTTAATATGTCCGTTGAATATTAACTATTTAGAATGCATCTGCAGTACAAAGGCTATTTTTTACCTATAGACTTTTCTTGTGGTTTCAGTCGCGTACCCAGCTACACAAAGTTACATACAGCAAAGTGCCAATTTATTATTCATGTGATGACTAAGTTTTAATTCTCATGCTTGCTACATGGATCGGAAACACACATTCCCGAAGGGAGGGGTGAGGGAGGTTTATTACCCCCTCTCAGGGTACAAGACTCAAGTCACTGTCAGACGATTTTTGGTAAAAACCTTTTGAATATTTTTGAACCTAATTTTTACTATGGCAAAAGTGCAGCTAACTATTAGAATTTCCCGAAGTGATAGAGTATTTTTGGATGTAAGCAAGAGTAAATAGACAAACTGTCACTATAAAACATGCATGTAACAGCTCAAAATTTTTGGGAGGGGCTCCTCGGCATACATGTAACGGCTAGAAATTTTGGGTGGGGGATTAGCGACTCTAATTCTATGTCAAAAATGGCAAAAGCACCTAAAATAGCCAACAAAGCGCAAATTTTCGCCAAAAATGGGGAGGGTGGGTCGAAATTTTCTGACGTTGGAGGGAAGGGTTAGGGGAGGACGTCCAACCCTGGGTGGGTGGTAATTCCTCAAAGCCCTTCCTGTTACTTGTATGGTTTTCGGCCATTTTTATGGGAGAGGGCGTAAATGATTACGGATTTTCAGCCGAAAATCGCAAAAACGCACCTAAAAATGGCCAATAAATGCAGGTTTTGCCAAAAATCAATTTTGGCTCGCGCATTTTTTGGAGCCATTTTTATACAATGTTAAAATACTTTCTTGGACAAAGTGATATTAATTATATCGTTTTTCAGAATATTTTAGGAAATTTCAAAAAATTTTCGGCGCTTCGCGCAAAATATCGCTAATATACTGTATTTAGATTGAAGCAGGGGAAATAAACACTCCAAAATCAATTTTTGTGTAATCTAGGCATCTTTATGCAGATTTATATATCGTTTGTATCTATTTATACTGTTTTTGAAAATTTTATGCAAAATAAGTACTATTTAATAACTTTGCACTTTTTTTGCCCTTCAAAGATAAAATTGACTAATTTATCCTGATGTTGCATTGGATTTCTAAGCACAGTAGTGCTTATTACAAGATTTAATTGGCAAATTACAATATCTGTAATATTTCTGATTTTGTAGTAGGTACAAGTTGTTTTAGCTTTCTCAGTCAAGTTTTATGTGTAAATTTCATCAAAAGCTCATAAAAATTTCGGCGCTTCGCGCCAAATAATCTTATGAACTATATCCAGGCCGAATTATCACATTTAGGACCACAGTTTTTTGTATTCGGCAAAGATTTTTCATAATGTACAGAGACTTTTCAGGACTGTCTTTGTACATGCACAAAGATTTTTGGAGAGACAAAAACTGTAAAAATGTGTAAAATTCCCGAAAATTTTTGGCGCATCAGTAATTGTCTGTCCTATATATCTTTAAAATAGTAGAATTTGCATTTAGAATGGAAAAAATGTCAAATATTCAGAGACCCAGGAATTAGCTAAGATACGCTACCGAAGGTCGAAAACCCCTGTTTTACCTTACTAAATCGCTACTGTACCATACTATATATAATAGTATACAAAAATTTGCATGTACAAAATGTTCAAAGACTTTTGGATACCATTTTTGTTCATGTAAAAAGGTATCTTGCACAAAAAAACACTGTTTAGGACTGCATGCCGGTTGCAGGTCACACACTGGCAGTATGTAAAAACGTGTTTGTTTAAAAATATATTTATATAAAATATCTACAAAAATTTGTTCGCTCATACAAAGACACTACTTAATTTACTGGTCCCCCATTTTGGGATTTCACCCTTCCCTCAACTCTGGACCTTGGGAAACTATGATCGGAAAGTACAGTGCAGTTTCTGTCATATTACCTACTACACCAGAATTGGATGACTGAAAAAGCGTGTTTAAACATGCATTACTGCAAAAGCGAGCACAACAATGGCTACAGTTCTGTCTTTACTTAGCTTATTTCGTTTGTTCGTATTTCTTTGACACTGTTTTCTTATTTATGTATAGTAATAAAAGTTTTTAAGTGCTTGTTCAGCCATATTTTTTATTAACTTTTCCAAGTCTTCAACGGCAACTTGTTAAATTAAGTATGCTTTCATTCTGCTGACTTTATTCAATAAATCCTTCACACAATTAATCTATTATTGAAAATGACATTCGATAAAGTGTTCAATATTACGATTATTCTCTAGCTCATGTGCATACAAAATATTCTAAGAGCACTATTTATGGGTTTATGTATTTAAGCTTGACCCTCGGCATTACCCTCGGCCTCGTTCCGGCCTCGGCCGAGGCCGAGGCAAGGATTTTAAGGCGCCTCGGCCTGGCCGAGGCCGAGGGTCCAAAAAGTACCTCGGTCCGATCACTGGTACTGCAGATGTATTCTAAATAGTTAATATTCAACGGATATATTAAACTTATTCAAATTTGATTTTAACCCTCGGCGCCTCAGCACTTTTTAGCTTCGCCCTTGGCACCAAGGCCGAGGCTCCAAAACGCCGAGGTTGCTCGAGGCCGATGTCGAGGCCTCGGTCCGATCACTGATATATGGTAGGGCGAAAAACACCGTTTTCTTGCGTTTCTCATGAGAGCTATCCATTAGCATCAAAAAATTGCAGAAACACAAAAAATTCTGAAAATCAATTTCTGGGGCGTCTAGCGGATTTTTTTTGGGGGGAGAGTGTGAATTCTGGGGGTCTAGACCATAGGTGGGCAGCACCGAAATTTTGGGAGTGTGAAAAAATTTCTGGGGGTGGTGGTGAAAAACACCATTTTCCGACATTTCTCGTCGAGCACTATCCCATGGCATCAAAATCAAGCTAAAAAGCAAAAAAAATTTCAAAAATTGAATTCTGGGGGGTATTCCAACTTCTGGGGGGATGCATACCCCTAACCCCCATGCCCACGTCCCAAGCCTCCCAATGCCCATGTTCTGTTATATCTTTTAATCCCAACAAATATTAACGCTTGACGCGTGCATATCTACTAGCAAGAATATATATGTACATAGGTATAAGGGGTAGGGTAGGGTCGTACTATGAACACGGTAAAGCACGCTTACTTGGCCCCTGCCAGGCCCTGGCCCCGGCCTCGGCCCTGGCGCCGGGGTCTAGGCCCCAGCCCCAGAAAAAAAGGCGGCCCCGGCACAGCTCTAGTTTCAACCCCGAAAAAAATTTTCACAGATCGTGAAAGTTTTTTCAGCTTCCCAGAATTGGTCTGTGTGAGATGTATCAAATTATTTGTCATAAATCATGTTTAGAAGCTGATTATGTGTTTTGTGTTTAATCTTAATATTACCTGCAGCATTAATAGATTTGAATTAGTTATCCTTGCTGTTCCTTCTAATTTCTAAAAGTTTGACTTCTTTTACAAGTATATTGCAGTTTGCAACGATCTTTCTGACTCTATTGTTTCTTCCACTAACCTAAACATTCAAGGTATTCCAGCGTTTAGCTGACACCTACCTTTTGTACACGTACGTACACAAAACATAAGCGACAGTAAACACTCGTCATGTATTTACGTAAATAGTATAACCTGCGCAGCTTTCATTTAATGGTTTTCATATACGCTTATTTCATTTTTCACACTCCCGAACTGCAAAATCTGATACAAAAGTAGCTACAGTGAGATTTCTGAAATATTTTTCATACTTATTATAGGTGAATGGGCATTTGTGTAGCTGGTTCACATATGTATTAATAGTCATATTATAAGGGCGGTGTGTGCGGTCGATCTGAGGAAACAAGAGAAAGTTGCTGGCAGTCAGATTCGAAACGTGGACCCAGAACCATAACCAATCGACGGCATTGGTGTAGCTGGTTCACATATGTATTAAGATAGCCACGTTATAGGTACGTATACCTACAGCAAGTAGTATCTGGTGAAAGCTGCCACCTAACTGGTTTGATTTGAGCTCAAGTCGAAAACAAATAAGGCAGTCATCAGATTTTTCTAGTAGATTCATGGACTGACCAAAATGTTGGTGCCAGCGTTTAAAATAAGCCTGGGTAATGGGATGCAACCCGCGCCGCTCGCTTCGCTCGCTCCGCTCGTTCCGCTCGTCACATCCCGCTACTCAGGCTTATTTTAAATGCTGGCACCAACATTTTGGTCAGTCCATGATACTAAGCCTAAGCTTAATCAGCTGGTAAACCAGCAAAACATCACGAATACCTTGCAATCTTTATCGAAATTAACCAGCGTTAGTTGATTGGTTATGGTTCTGGACTTAAGAGCAAGGGGTCCAAGTTTAGAATCCGACTGCGAGCAACTTTCTCTCGTTTCCTCAGATGCTATCGACTGCACGCATACGCCCTTATAATATGACTATGTTAATACATCTGTGAACCAGCTAAACGAATGCCAGGTGAATGTAATCCGAATGACTGTCATACATAGGTTTTCATACATACTGATTTCATTTTTTACACTCCTGAGCTTTGAAAATCAGTATTAAAAGGGCACAATGAGATTTTGAAATAGAAACATTTCCTATAACAATTATTTACTGTTTTTTTGTTGTACATCTATTTTTCATAACAATTGTGAGTGCGGTGCACATACATACACACTTATCAAACTCATTCGCTATTTCCCGCCAGCTCGTTTCGCTGTACGGATGTGCTTTCCCGTCAGCTTGTTCCGCTGTTCGGATGTGCTTTCCCAGCAGCTCGTTTTGCTGTTATGGATTTACTTTCCTGTCAGCTCGTTTCGCTGTTCAGATGTGCTTTTTCAGCAGCTCGTTTCGTTGTTATGGATGTGCTTTCCTGTCAGCTCATTTTGCTGCTCGGACGTGCTATTTATAGCTTTTTGTGTTTCTTTTGCGCTTTAACCCGTCGAGATGACATTTTATCTCCGGCTTAAATGGCGCAATTTTTTGGGTAATTGAGCATAGCATGCCTGGCCTATATAACTACATCATATCCTGAAAATTTGAGCGAAATCCGACCTTTGGTTCTTGAGTTACAGTGCTATATGAGAAAGTGTAAACTAAAATAGGCATACTTTAGGTTGGTCGTACATATTGTATACATGACATTGCTGGCATATGTTTATCCTACCCAGAAAATTTGAATAAAATCCGACGGTTGGCTCTTGAGATATAGACCTTTGAATTTTTCCCCGAGAAAATTCCCCCCTTCCCCTGGGAATTTTTTCATGGGGTGGCCCTGTCATTTAAGACTGAGTGGCAGTGGTAACAAGAGCGGACCACTGCTTATAAGTACTGTAGGGCATGTGTTAAGGGTGGGTGGGACTTCTCCCTCCTCCCAGAAAGTCGCTGCTGGGTAGCCATAGTTTAACTATGAATACAATTGTATCTTACACTCAGGTCAACTTTACACTTAGTTTAGGTTTATCCTAGTTTAATCTTAAACCTAAGCTGACACTGTGCCAACTTTCACCATTCCACTCCTCAACTATGTCATATCCTTAACCATTGCATATCCTTATGCACTGTATATCCTTAAGCACTGTATATGTTATAGCATTGGGGCCAGACTCTTGGGCCGACCTCCTATGCCACAACACTGTATATGTTATAACATTAGGGCCAACTATGGGTGGAACCAGGGGGCGGACCCTGGCACCTATGCTATAACACTGTATATGTTATAACATTGATGCCAGGGTCATACGTATAACTACTGCCAAGGCCATGCTGAGCGCCAGCGCCACCTTTTACCCAGTTTGCAATGGTCAGGGCCAAGGCCAGCGCCAGCGCCACCTATTACCCATTTGGCAATGGCCAGGGCCAAGGCCAGCGCCAGCGCCACCTTTTACCCAGTTGGCAATGGAGGGCCAAGGCCAGCGCCAGCGCCACATTTTACCTAGTTGGCGAGGGCCAGGGCCAAGGTCAGCGCCACCTTTTACCCATTCGGCCATGGCCAAGGCCAGTGCCACCTTTTACCCATGTGCGCCAGAGCCATCGCCAGCACCAACGCCACCTTTTAACCACGCCCCTGAGCAATATGGTTGCATGATAATCTTCTGCGACGAAAATAAAAAAATTCGGATTTGTTATACTTTTGACAGTTTCTATCGTTTTATTGCAGGAAAAGTCGAAAACGTTAGCGCTTCGCGCGCATTATAATAATTTTTTCCGTCAAAAACGTAAAAAAATTGAAAAAAAATTAATTAGTGCAGGACAATGTGGAAAGCCCAAAAATAGGTTATTTAAAGGCCCCGCCCATTTAATAGATTTTTTAGATGAAAATTCTTTTGGATTCTCCTTTCTGATGAAAATCCTGGCTACGCTGATGGTCAAGCGTAGGAGCATAGGTGGGCGGCACCAAAGTTCTAGAGGGTGCAAGATTTTTTCAAAGGATGTTCTATCTTTTTAGATCATAAAAACATTATAAAAAACAAAGTCAGAACAAATTGAACCAAATATAGTCAAAAAATGAGTATAATTGCGCGAAGCGCATAAAATTTCGCTCTTTTGAGCAAATAGATAGCTTTTTAAAAGCGCTTAAAAAAACATCTTTTCGACAAATTTTCACAAAATTTTTTGGGAACTTCTAACAAATCGCCAATTCTGAGGAGGGGTTAAAAATTTTGGGGCTTGATGAAAATTTTTCTGGAGCCTTCCCCAAACCCCTTGTTCCCAAGATCATATATAGTCCGGGTCCAAATCCGAATTTTACCCAATTGTCCGAGTCCGTGACCGAGTTCGAGTCCGGTTCCAGATTTTACTCACATCCAAAATGGCCAAACTTCATCACTAAAATTCTTTATCAACGCCAAAAATGTCTATTATTCTCGCTTCTTGCACGAATCTGCTTTTCTTCGTAAACCTAAAAAACAGAAGACATGGATGCAAAACATGCTTTGGATTGTAAAATGGAGTGTTTTAATCGCATGCTTGGGACTGAATAATCACAATTAATAATTTTGAAATTGGCGCAAAGCACCGAAAATGTTTCCGCTTTTTCTTAAAAAAAGCAACGGGGAGTAAAGGAAAAATCATCCTCCTGTTTCATTTTGGGGAGCACATGGTCCCCTCTCCCCCTGGATGCGGGCCTGCATAAGACGTGATAAGCCGTATTTTCTTATCTCCTCCCTAACGCATGCATAAAAAGGCTAAATTTTGTGGTAGAACACAACATATTGTATATCTACTTACCTACATATATCTATGTGATTATTCAGGCTCAGGTGAAATTTATTCTTTACATTTTAGGTTCCCCTAACTTTTGAGGCTTTTTGGTCAGTGATTTGATTATGTTTACAAAAATTAGGACACCTGTCTATGACAGCACCGTGCTCGCCGTGTCACTGAATGCTCAGTATTTTTTGTAGGTGTTGCTTTGAGTACATACCTGTTCTATTTATTATTGCATTCCTTGACTATTGATTATTCATTTATAATTTATTTTGTACTTTAAGTACAGATAAGGCCTCATTTTTCTTTCGCCGATATTCTCTTGCGAAATGTTCGGTGTTATTTCGTCCATGTTAGTGTATTACCCTACATCAATCGGAATGACCTTTTATCAGCAGCGATTTATTCGGGTATGATCATGAAGTTTAAAATTATTTTTGTCAACGATGATTTTTTACAATGTTTGCCAACAGTTTTCGTACGATGACGTAGGTTGGTGAATTAAAAGTAAAAGTACAATCTGTCGCTATGCAGAGTTGTAATCATACATGCACAGCACTGGAATTCTGAGGGGGGGTTCGGAACTATAAAGTTCATTTTTGGGTCCAATAATGGTAGTTACGCGTCGTTTTTCAGCGTTTCTGACGATGCTTTATCTTTCTAGAGCATAAAAACAAAAAATTACGCAAAAATAAAAAACTCGGGAACAAATTGAAGAAAATATTGTCAAAACATGGGTATAATGGCGCGAAGCGTCAAAAATTTGGCACGCTTGAGCAAATAGATAGCTAAAAACGCTTAGAAAAGCATCTTTTGTACAAATTTTCACAACATTTTTTGGGAACTTTAAAAAAATCGCCAATTCTGGGGGGAGTTCAAAAATTTTTTGCGGGTGTGAAAATTTTTCTGGAGGCCCCCAAACCGCCCCCCAAGATCATGTATGGTTGTAGTGTGCGTGAATGTAATTTCAAAAATAATGAACCTCGAAAATTTCGGAGTTATTAATTTTTTTACCTCAACTTTCGCGCTGTTGAATTTATTTGACCAACCATTTTCAAATTTCAAATCGTACTTGTTCTTAATCATCGATGCCCTTAAAGGGTTCCGTTTGCTGCCATTCTTTCGATTGACAAAATTATAATTTTCAAAAATCATGCATGCTTTTTTGTTGTTTATCATCGATAAAGGTAGGTATCTTGCTTTGAGAAATATATTTTATTACGAATATATAATCGCTTTGAAAAATACAGGAGCGATCAATTACAAGCGTCAGAGGGGTTTATTGTTCCCCCAAGCCAAATTCAGTATTTCATTGTCTCCAGTGAAGACCGAAATTTTTTATCTCCCTCCGCGTACATGCAACGGCTGGAAAATTCGGATGGGGGTCCCCGGCTATTTTTAGGGGAGGTGGTAAATGACTACCAATACTTTGGCCAAAATGGCCGAAAGCAGTCAAAACCGGCCTAAAAATTCAATTTTTTTCAAAAATTGCTGGGCGGGGGAGGGAAATCAACGATTTTCTTACTTTAGGGGATTGGGACGAAAACCGACCTTGTTAAGGTAGATACCATTCCCCCTTTATACGTGTATGTCACTCCGACTTCGGGCGAAAACTGGAGATCAACGATATTTCTTCAGATATCCTGCATGTGATAACTTTTTTTGACAAAAAAATTGTTTTAGTAATTTTAAAAGCAAAGATAACAAAATTATTGAAAAAATATCGCGATATTTTATGCAATAATCAGTTGTATTTCAATAAATATGCTCCTTTTCTTATTCACATATTTGGAAACAAAAGCGTTCAAAGCCCTAAATTTCCATGCATCCCAAATTTTTAGTCAAAATTCGTTTTTTGTATTCTCTCAACTTTCCACCGAAAATTCTGCTTTTTCAAATCATTCTTAATCATGATTAATTTGTAATTATTTGATTTTCGATCATTTTTATTCTTATTATTCGTAATTTCTTTCCGGAAATAAGCATTTGAAATTTCCTTCATTTTTTAATTTTTGCAGCATTTCAATTTTCCATTTCTCATCCTATTATGGCAATACGCCATAAAATTAATTCTGACCTCGTTGATCCGTTATTGGTGGTGGCGTTGTAAGAGTAATAAAAATAAGAATGTAGTCAACTTAAAATGGCGAGATATTTTCACCAAAGTCGCGTGCACCGGTTCCACGGCAGCC
Organism: Mermis nigrescens; assembly: GCA_036768485.1. Taxonomy (NCBI): domain Eukaryota; kingdom Metazoa; phylum Nematoda; class Enoplea; order Mermithida; family Mermithidae; genus Mermis; species Mermis nigrescens. The sequence goes on from JAVLUZ010000444.1 coordinate 361,740, forward strand.
CTTGATATCGGATTCTCTAATTGGAGTTTTCGATATATCACAGTGTCATTGTAAGTGTAAATTTATTTATAGATCAACTCAACTGTTGACTTATTTTGACTATATAATATAGTATTATAACTTAGTGTAGTATATACACAATATGATATTATTATAATAGAATCAGGATCGTATTTAAGGGGGCGGGGCGGCTGCCCCCTTCCCTTGGCCGGAAAAAAATTTTAAAGGTGAGATAATGCACGGAAAGATGGAAAAATCGACTGTCTGGCGTAAAATCGTGGAATTTTCGGCGCTTCGCGCCAGATGTGAATAATTTTCCATCATTTTGGCCGAAGCGCGACTAAAAACCGACTTTTTCATATCTTCTCAAGTGGAAAAAATTCGAATTTTATTATTACTGGATAGAGCGTATCGAAAAACTTCGAAGAATGCGGTTTTTGCGAATTATGCCGACGAATTTTCCGAGTTATAGACCAAATTATGCTTGGGTCCGCCCCCAACCCTTAGCCGGATCCTGGATACGGGCCTGAATGGAATAATACTATAATTTTATTATAATGTAATAATATTATACATAAATGCATACGGTCATTAGTTCTTGGAGGGGGCTAATTAAGTTTCCTTCATTGGGGGGAGAGTGAGCAGTACACAGTGGGGGGGGGTGTGGATGAGTACACGATTTAGTCATTTGCTGTCGAATTTGGATGCTTAATTCGTTGTATTTTATCCTTCATGAATATTTGTGAATGATTTGCATTAAAATGAATAATAATAATAAGGGCAATGGATTGACCTGCATGTAACATCAAATTAGAGCCGTGCCGGGGCCGCCTTTTTTGCCCGGGGCCGGGGCCAATAATAGCGTGCTTTACCATGCTCATAGTACGACCCTGCCCTACCCCTCTATATGTACCTATGCATATATTCTTGCTTGTAGATATGCACGTCAAGCGTTAATATTTGTTGGGATTACAAGATATAACAGAACATGGGCATTGGGGGATCTAGACCCCCAGAATTCACATTCCCCCCCAGAAAAATCCGCTAGACCCCCCAGAAATTGATTTTCAGAATTTTTTCTGTTTTTCTGCGGTTTTTTTATGCTAATGGATAGCTCTCATTGAGAAACGCGAGAAAAGGGTGTTTTTTTCGCTCTACCATATATTATCAGGCACTTTTTGAATTTTGGACTCCCTAGAATTTTTGAGCTGCCCATGTATGGATTTAACTCCTCTGACTTGGATGCGTTTTTCAATGTGCTTTACTTTGCACTTTTGAAGGCTTACTATTCTATTTGTTCTGATAGACGTAGCTGTCTGCTACCAAGCAAGCTGGAATTGCTCGTCTATATGAATTGCAATTTAAAATATGTCAATTTTGATTATTAATTAGAAATTTGCACCAATCTGACATAGTGAAATAAAGATTTGAATTAGCAAGATCTGTGGTTTGCTTGAAATTGAGTTTGAAGGTAAATCTGCCCAAAACATTATCAATTTTCTCTATTATAATCAACTCTAACATTGGCCCCGGCCCCGGTGCCGGGGCCAGCCTGGCCCCGGCCCGGGGCCGGGGCCTAGGCCCCGGCGCCGGGGCCGGGGCCGGGGCCTGGCCCCGGCACACAGCCCTACATCAAATATAACACAGAAGAGTGGAAGAAAAGTGTCTGGATGAATGAATTGAAGTGTCTACTGCTCCTAAAATAAGTATATACATGCGCTTGAAATTATACTATTAGATCTTGTTTGACGCTTTTTCATTGGTCCAAAGATGGCTTAAGGGGGTATGTTTTTCAAAAGTCCTGGTAGGGGGGCTGCATCATACCCCTCCCAGTGTGCGTGTGTGATATTATAACATTATTATAATATAACTTATTATAACAACATCAATATACAATATTGTTCCAACTTACGTGTAAAGGCTCGAAGTTTTGGGGGGTACTTCTTCGACCGTATCTATGGGGGGGATCGTAAATGACCTCTACTTTTTGGCCAGACTTGAAAAAAAGTTAGATGAATGTGGTCAAAAAACGTTTTCACCAAAAAATCGTGGACGGATCGAAATGTTTTAGACTTTGGCTGACGGGATCTCCCATTCCCCTGTTATATACATTACTGATTGTAACCATATAAATATACTCGTATATTGTGTGGTTTTTAAATGGTTTCAAACAGCTCTTCTCTCTACCGTCAAGGTCGGCTTTTTCCATTCCCAAAACTTTATTTTGGCTGCTTCACGGTTTTTGAGTATAAAGTCACTTTCTCGAGCCATTTTTAATTATTTTTTCGAACGTCTCTTTGGTCAAAGGTAGAACAATAGCCAGCTAATAAGAACATAAATAGGTAAAAGTGGAAGAAGTAGAAAAATAGCCGAAGAGGTCAATAAAAAAGTAGATACATGCGAGTATTTTGGAGTGATAAAATACATATATAAAAATTTGAAATTGCAATGGTCTACGTATGGGCTGCCCAAAAGCCCTCTTATTGATTCCTATACCCCAGAATTGAATTGTTGGTGCTTTTTCTTGCAATATCGCAATTTCAGGTTCCCATAATTTGGTTGCTGCCCAACCCAGCCAATATATGTACGATCATGCATCGAAATTGTAATTGCAAATTGCAAAAAACTGTAAAGACTTTTAAATTATAAATTGTATAAATCACTTTCTGCAAAATTTCCAGCCATCAGATGTGGGTTCTTCCAGATTATTATTAAACTTAAGTTCTGCTTGCTTTCGCACGTCCCTCTTTCTACTTCCCCATACATATTAGAATCAAATAGCGTTTTAGACTATAATAGTTTTTGCGATGATGTGACTTTGCTCGAAAACAAGTTTGAAAATGTTTAAAAAACTTTAAATGATTTTTTTAGAAGTTCGAAATTAAAATTCAAAAGCTCAAAAAATTAAAAAGCTTTCGCCTTTCTGTGTGTGTTTAAATGTTTCTTAAAAGCTTTTCTTCACTTATATATAGTGTGTGGCTTAAGCAGATGAAAATATTTATGTAGATACACGATGGCAAAAACGACGTCAATTATTTTCATCTTGGCCTTTGGGGTATTATTTTCATTGGAGCGATTAGTGAGTTATTATATTTGTTTATATTTTTTATTCATTTTTTAAATATTTTTTGCATTCATTTTTTTAAATTTTTTTTATTTTTCGTGTATTTAGCGCATTTTTATACCGTTTGACAATAAAATAAAATAATTTTATGTTCAAAGCGCCTCTACTCAATTCTCTTAAACATTTAATTTTATGTTCCATTTATAATGTTTCATTATTTTTAATAAGAATTTTTTAAATAATTAATAAGTAAGTAATCGCTTAGATAATTGATAAAGTGATAAAATTGTGCTGCAAGTATGTAGATAAGGGCTCTAAAATTCTGGGAGGCGGGTAGGGGGTCCGCTTTTGAGGGGGAGAGGTAAACGACCCTTAATTTTTGGCCGAAAAATGGCAAAAAAGCACCTCCCATAAAAAATAGCATACAATCGCAAAATTCTGCCAAAAATGTATGAATTAAAAAATCTAGTCTTTTTTGGCATTTACTTTTTTTATATCCGTGCAAGTAATTTTGGTTTTGTGCCTAGAAAATCACACGTTTTCGCTTTTTTTTAGCCAAAAGTGGTCAAGTACGTTTGAAATTTCTTTAAGAAATTATCGATCGTTGCTATAATTACGCTTATATCGACCGGATTATTTTTCTTCACGTTCAAATCGGTAGAATTCAATTTTCTGGGGTTTGCCTTGGTAGAAACTGCGTCAGTGTGTTCTGGCATTCGGTGGACCCTGAGTCAATTAATGATGCAAAGAAAGGACATCGGTAAATCTGATATTATAAGAGGGATTAAAAAAATTTGTTGCAGATGAATATGGAATAAAAAATTTAGTAATTTTAATTTTATTAAGGTCTTAAACAACACATTTAATTTGAATGTAAAAATTATAGGACTCGATTGAAAAATAAATGAATAGATAAGCGGATAAATAAATAATGAATAAATAAATAGATAATAAATAAATAAATAAGATAATAAATAAATGAATAAAGTAATGAATAATTGAATAAGGATGAATAAATAAACAAACAAATAAATGAAGGAATAATTAATAAATTAAGTAATGAATATAAATGATTAATAAGCTAATCAAGTAATAAATACGCAAATAAAAAAATAAAAAATAAATAAGTAAACTAAATAATCAATATATAAATAAATAAAGACGCTAAATAATTAAATAAACAAGTATTTCTGACCTAGACTACGACTTTTTGAACTGGGCACCCATTTTTACGGACCAGGCAAATCAACCACTTGTAAGTAAATTAATAAATAACCAATTAATTAAAGAAATAAATAAGTAGAATTCATTAAATAAAAAATAAATAAATATGTAAATAACTAAAATTTTATCAATCGATTTTGTCTACTAGTCAGCCGACTAACTAATCAGTTAAGCAGCCAATTAGCACGCTCTCTACATGCTTCAGAATTTTAATATTTTTAATAAAGCATTTTTAAAATTCTCTCGCGATACTTTCCATTAATTTTATTCAATAGATTTTTTGAATTTTTTTTCAAGTAAAAGTTCGATAAATATTTTTGTTTAAATTTTCAATATTTTCAGCAATTGTTAAAAATACATATTTAGTATTTTAAAAATAATTTAGATCAAAAATACCGCACATACATATATACGGGGGCGTAACCAGTGATTTTTCGGGGGGGGGCCGAAATTTTTGAAGTCCTATATCTCGGGAACCATTAGGAGATACGCGAAAATAATGGCATTTTTGAGCGTTCCTCGACAAGATCTATATTATGGTGAAGTAAAAAATTTGAAAAAATTCGAAAAATTTTCTTGCTTTATTCCAGATTTGGATATAAAAAATCTATCTTTTAACCTATCGGTATGACTAATTTCTCAATATCAAATTAAAGATTGACTCCAAAACATTTCGAAATTCTTTTCTTTGCATTTAATTTTGCAGTTTTGTTAAGAAAACTAATTCAGAACATAATAAATCGCGCGAAGCGCCGAAAATTTTTGACAAATACACTATTTTTAAGTAAAATCTGGGCTTCTAAGGTAAGAAAAAAGATAGAACATGAGAAATTCACGCGACCAGCGCGAAGCGCCGAAAATTTTGACAAATTCGTTATTGTAAAGTAAAATCTAGTCTTCTAAGGTAAGAAAAAACATAGAACATAAGAACTGTGGCGCGAAGCGCCGAAAATTCTTGACAAATTCGTTATTTTTAAGTAAAATCTGGGCTTCTAAGGTAAGAAAAAACATAGAACATAAGAAATCCGGCGCGAAGCGCCGAAAAATTTTGACAAATACGCTATTTTTAAGTAAAATCTGGGCTACTAAGGTAAGAAAAAAAGATAGAACATGAGAAATCCGGCGCGAAGCGCCGAAAAAGAATTTTGACAAATTCGTTATTGTAAAGTAAAATCTAGTCTTCTAAGGTGAGAAAAACAAGAACATGAGAAATCCGGCGCGAAGCGCCGAAAAATTTTGAGTTTAGAAGCTAAAAAGTGTGCTAAAAACGCGTTATGGCTGTCCACAATCCGTTTCCACTTCACTTGAAGAAAAAAGCAAGGGTCCCCCCTTTGCTTTAAAAAAATTATTTCTCCATTCCGGGGGGCCCCGAGCCCCCCCCCCGCCCCCCCCCCTGATTACGCCCTTGCATATATACATATACATAATACGTTTGACAAAAAATAATCGACTAATCAATCAATGAATATGATGCTTATACACATAAATTATTTAGGCTTGACATTAGTCCTGCTGCTGATTTTAAGCTCAATTTATTGATTTTAAATGGATTATCATCGTTTTTGTTATTTGTGTTATTTTGGTTATTATTTATTCTTTCGTTATTTTTATTTTATTTTTTAATTTTTCAATTTTTATTTAATTTTTTAAATTTCTTTTATTATTTTTATTTTTTAAATTTTTTTATTTTTCTTTTTTTATTTATTTTAATTTCTCGTTAAAAAAATTTAAGTTATATTTTTCGCGCACATTTGCACTTAAGGATTGGATAATCCCATTGACCTGATATATTATATTCAACCTTGGATGCTGATTACTACTATTCCTCTATTATTAGCATTCGAAGGTGAACGAGCAAGAAATTTTAATTTTTCTTCAACATGAAGTAGCGTAATAAATACGCTGTTAGTAAACTAAATTTCTAATTTTAAATTAAATTAATCAGACTAATTGAATTGAACTAATATGAATTTCTGATTTCGGAATTTCAAAATTATAAAATTTTATAACGACATAAATAGTTTTAATGCTCTAAAAAATGCTTGATATTTTTGTTTAGCAAGGCTAATAAGTTTATCACAGTAAAACGACAAATAGCTAAAAGATAAATATTTTTCCTTAATGATTTTAGATTATCTTAAGCAGCAATTAACTCGTAATATGAATGATTTTGCGCGTTATTTTTAGGACCTCAATACTTTTTCCGTTTTATCTCAGGTTTTTGATATTTTCTATTCATTTGATCCATCAGTCTTCTGTTTTTATACTGTAGTCGTAACCATAGGTGGGCAGCACCGAAATTCCGGAGAAATGGTCTTAAAAGTGGTTGTACATATGGCGAAAAAACACCATTTTTCGACGTTTCTCATCGAGCACTATCCAATGGCATCAAAAAATCGCTTTAAAAGCAAAAAAATTCAAAATTTGAATTCTGGGGGGGTATTTCAACTTCTGTGGGGGGGGGGTGCATACCCCCGAACCCCACGCCCATGTGTGGTCGTAAACATTAACAGGAATTATGTGATGAGAGTTTAGGATGAAATGTTCGTAGTTCAATGTGGATCCTGCTAATATTTTCCTATAAATTTAGCAATACCAGGTCACAGTATTTTGGGAAAAATCATGATGGTTATAGAAGTAAACAAAAGTTTTAAAACATTTTGAAAAATCTTTCTTTTTAACAAACTTAGTCATACGAGTATTGTCGTTCGTTTTAAATGGAACTTTCAATGCGGCGTTTTTTTATTTTCTATTCAAAATTGGGACATGTCCTATTGGCTTGACTACATTTATTCTTTATTCTTTGTAACTATATATTCGCTTCGGGTACTGGTAAGCATAGGTGGGCGGGCGGCACCAAAGTTCTGGAGGAGTGCAAGATTTTCTCAAAGGTCAAAAAATGGCCTTAAAAGTGGTGGTATGGCGAAAAACGCCATTTTTCAACGTTTCTCATCAAGCACTATCCATTGGCATCAAAAAATTGTGGAAAAAACGAAAAAATTTACAAAAATTGAAATCTGGAGGGGTATCTAGATTTCTGGGGGGGGGGTATTTTGGTTTCTCGGGGGGTTGCATACCCATCCAAGCCCCCATGCCCAGGTATGCTGGTAAGGCATGTGTACACCTGCATTAATCGTGTGTATGTACGTACAATTAGCGTAGCCTTATAGGACTTAAATATACAATTGTGTTACCAAATGTGCACGTAAACAGTGCTCAGCTCAACAAGGGTGGTCTAGGTCATATGAGAGAAGGACAAAATACATTAGTTAGGTAATACATTGATACTGACACGACGACGATTACATGACAATTAATCGCCAACAATTAATCGCGGACAATTAATCGCCAACAATTAATCGCAGAACAGTTAATCGTGCGCACAATTAATCGTGGGTCTATTTAATCGTAAACAACCAAGCGTCATCAAAAGCATGCCAGAAAAATAACTTGTTCATCGCGTACTTACAAGTGTCTGGCGATAGGGTCATAGTTCACTTTATTTTAATCTGTCTTTGGAGGGTTAGGAAAGCAGTTGAATTTTGGGGAGGTTTGGGTAATTTAAAACTGACAAAAATCCCCAAAAAACCTGCCAAGAATTTAATTCTGGGGTCTTGGAGCGCCTACTGGATGCTCATGGGAGGTTTAGACCAGACATGCATAGCGTAGAATTTTTAGGAAGGGGTTTAATTTCGAAGTTTTTTTTGGGTTAGAAAATACCGAATATGCGTCAAAAACATCGTTTTTCGGCGTTTCTGACAATACTATCTAGACCATAAAAACAAAAAAATTTCAAACAAAATCGAACAATCTGAACAAAATACAGTCAAAACATGGGTATGGGCGCGAAGCACCGAAAATTTGAAACTGTTGAGCAAATGGTTAGCTAAAACTACTACAGAAAACACCTTTTCCCAGAAGGACGAACACCCCCCCCCCCTTAGAAATCAAAATTTCCTCATACCAACCAGAATTCGATTTTTGGAATTTGTTTTTGTTTTTTCGCAATTTTTATTCTTGTTTTAAGTAAAGTATTGTTTTGACTATAAATACATACATATAAATGTATTGGGCGATTACATGTCCCGGCGATTAATTGTTACCGCGATTAATTGTTCGGCGATTAATTGTCCACGATTAATTGTGCGCGATTAATTGTTGGCGATTAATTGTCTGCACACCCACGACGACACATCAAATTATTTGTTTCCTCAATCGTTGATTGTTATTGCGTTATTGTCCGGTGAGCTTCATGGCTAATCGTGTTGAAATATTCAGCAACTTCATAATATGACGGAAGGTTAAATAACATCTGAAAATTTTGTTAGATATCATGGTCTCATTCTTGATGCTCAGACGCTGACACAACCTAATCTAATAAGGAACTCATGCAATTTCACAAATTTTAATTGCAAAGGCGCTCGTAAATTTCCTCTGAGGTTTTGTCTTATAGGTCATCTATGAATTTCATACGTTGTGCGCATTTTTAAGTACGCATGGCTGATGCAGTGTTCTTCTCATTTTGGTTAAATGAAGATTCGTCTCCCCCAAATCATAGGGGCAGCTACGCCACTGGTGGGCGGCCATCAAACCCCCTTCCGCCCCCTCCTAAATCCGCCCTCGTTCGTCAATATACATAATCATACTTGGGCGTGGGGGTTTGGGGGTATGCCACCCCCCCCCACAGAATTCATTTTTTGAAATTTTTTTGTTTTTCGCAATTTTTTGATGCCAATGGATAGTGCCCGATGAGTGTTTTTCGCCCTACCACAATTTTTAAGGCCATATTTTCGAGCTTTGAAAAAATCTTGCACCCCCTCCAGAACTTTATTGCCGCCCACCTATGTACATAATGCATTGATGCGTCCAGGTGAACGCTTGCTCATGCTGAATTCGGTCATTTTGCTGCACGCGTTGCCTTTGATGATTTTCGGCGGCTTGTTGAGCTTTTGCATGGAATTCGCCGAATACATGCTGCTCTACAGCACTTCCAGCTTGACGTTTGGCGTGTGCGGAATCGTCAAGGAGGCCGTCGTTCTAACATTCGCTCATTTTATCAACGGCGACAAAATGAGCGCGCTGAACGCGGTCGGCCTCGCGCTCTGCGCTCTGGGCATCGCACTGCACGTTTATTCGCGGCGGCGCGCCAGCGACGATAACGACATTAGCAAAAGTCGTGACGTCATCAATAAAAACGATGACGTCATCGATAAAAATGATGACGTCGCCGGTAAAAACGATGATGTCATCGTCGACCAAAGGCTCGCAACGACGAACGGTAATCGTGGTTACGGCCCCGTTACCATACTACCTAACGAAGATGTCATCCGATCTAATAAATCGAATGACGTCATCAGCGTCGACCATGAATCATCGATTGATTCTAAACGAAAAATGAGGCTAATGAGAGGCCCGAAAATCGATAAAGTCGAATCAACGGGTACGCGATCTAGTTGGACGTCTTTGGAGTGGAATTCGACCAATGACAGAACGACCTTGTTGAACCGTTTTCAACGCGACGACGACGACGACGACGAGTCTGAAATATAAGCGGGCATTCGACACCTTTGGTTTAGACTTTACACTACTTTTGCTATTTTTGTAAATATTGTGCGCGAGCTAAAAGCTCACTGAATGGCACTGCTCATTGATTAAATACGTAATGTATTGTAAACCGTCGGGGTGTAAAGAGTTTTTTGAATAGCTTTTTATTCTATTGATTATGCAACATTCTCGCATCATGGTTTAAAGAAACATTTGAATAACATACTGTAAGTGTGATCACATCGGCTTTAGAGCCGTTCATTGTATGAATTTCGTTATGATTTGGTACCTGCAAATGTGTTTTTGTTCAGTATAAGTCATATACAGTGATTACACTCTGTTATTGTATGCAGTTTAACTGTATAAAAATCAAAATATGATATAAGATTTACTTCGTTTTATTTTTATTATTAGATTTTCACATAATGAGGTTTAAAGCAGTTGTTTGCAGTACACTGCGTGCTTCTCACTTGCATCTGTACTTGTAACAAAGGGAATGGGAGATCCCCCACTCAAAGTTGGGCGCCCTTCTATCACCCCGAATTCAGAAAATTTTTTGGCTCCGCCGACCCCGATTTTTGTTGAATAATGGCAGTATCGTGCTATGAAATCACAGTCCTGAATCGTTACTTGCTCGACGTCTTATTTCTTACACGGTTCTTACTATTTTTTAGTTTATCTATCATTGCGCCTTCGTTAGAGATTATTGATTATTTGCATTTCTCGTTCCGTGTTTCCGGATGATAGTTATAACATGGTAATTCGGTTAGTTCGATGTTATTTATATTACATAATTGATAATACATAAGTTTACATTTCGTTGACGAGACTATAATGGATTCATAAATTTGACAATAAGTAATAGTTTCAAAAACGACTGTTCGCCATGAAACAGTTTTTGAAAAATGAGCTTGCTAAGCGAGAGTTGTAAACAAAGAGAATCTTAAAGTTTAAACCTACCATTACATTATGAAGAGAATTATAAAAGATTTTAAACTTAAGAAAATGAAAAAGATGGGATGTTGGTAAATTAAAAAAATTTAAAGGATATGATGTTCGCAGTACACTATGTGCTTCTCGTTTGCATCTGTACTTGTAACGAAGGCCCTCACTCAAAGTTTGTTTTAATTTACCAACATCCTACCTTTTTCATTTCCTATAAGTTTAAAATCTTTTATAATTCGCTTCATAATGTAATAGTAGGTTTAAACTTTAAGTTTCTCTTTGTTTACAACTCTCGCTTAGCAAGCTCATTTGTCAAAAATAATAGTTTATTTAATTTTTATGTAATTTTTAGAAGGGTATTTTTTGTCATCGACGACAATGGTATAATTTTTCTATTTAAAGTGTCGATAGTCGTCTCATCAATGAGACGATAACTTATCGTGTCTTTATTGTGTACATTATATACGCTTCCCTAAATTCTAGGCATGTACCTTGGTAAATTTTTTCATACTTCCTTAAGTTCAAAATAGCGTTCCTTTCGATTTGAAAAACAGTGCGAAATTAGTCTAAGTTGAAATATTTTTTCCGAGTGTGCCGTAAATGTGAATTTTAGGCTGTTTAATCTACCTCTGATTTTTTATCGAGGCAGCAAAAATAATCTTACGTCTGACCTGTGCAAAAAACAAGTTTTCATCCTAAATTTGGACAGGGAACAAACATATTTTTCGAATGAGGGATGACCGCTTTGAATGGAAAAGCTCGTTTGTTGCCCTCTCACGCAGTACGTGCCTTAAATTTTCTGACCAGTGAAATTTTCAGGAATTTGTTTTTCTTCCCCTCCTCGTCCAGTCAAAAAAAAAGTGGTGTAAAGTAGTGCAGAGTTATACAAAAATGCTGGGATTTGTCAGATAAGTTCTTAATGAATACACACGGAAAACTACCCAGAAACATTATGCAATGCTAGGAAGGTTTATTAGGAGCATATCTGTCGGGTCTCAGCGTGTTTAAAGAACTTTCTATTTCCTATTTTACACCGCTCACAAAAATGTCCATTCAACGCGCTGGGTATATTGAGAATTTCTAGCGTCCCGAAAGTTATGGCACGGCGCGTACGTTTGTTTAATTTCCCATCTTATTCTTTGCTAAAACATGCTTTTTAACCGCTTAATGGTAGATGCATATTTAATTTATATATGCATACAGGCTAGTAGCCGGGATTTTATTTACCGGGGAGGAGGGACAACAAATTTTTAAACTCAGATATCTCGAGAACCATTAGCGGTTAGCGTTAGTCATAGCGGAGGACATTTTTGAACGTTTCTCAACGAGCTCTACGCAATGAAGGAGAGAAATTTAAAAAATTTCGAACATTTTACAGTTTATTTCATACTCCTACACAAAAAATCTATTGCTTAAACTATCTGCGCAGCTGATTTCTCATCGTCCAGTCAATAAACAAATTCCTTACCTTTCATATTCAGTACTCGTTGCCCTGCAAAGAAAAAACAACCGGAAAATTAGTGATTTGGCATAAAGCACCGGAAAATTTGGCATTTTCTTTATGTCTAACTCAAATTTGAATGATTTAAAAGATCAAAACTATACAGAAGAAATTAATCCGGCGGAAAGCGCCGCGAATTTTAGCGTTTACTAGCTCAAAAGTATGCAAAAAGCCTGTTTTGGCTACCTTTTAAATGCAGTTCAAGAATTTTAAATTTCTTTGGGGTTGATTTTGAGGAACGAAACTTTTTTTGGTTTCAGAAGGGGCAAGTGCCCCTCCTTTTCCATTGCCTCTCGCCTTGGCTACGAGCCTGGATTTTGTTTTTACTTGTGAATCTTGCTTTATGTATTTTGTTTATTTGGCGGCGGATTGTTTTGGTTTTGCGTCGGCTTATGCACTGTTGGATTAAATTTACGCGGGAAATTGACTGATTCGACTCATACATGAAAAATAAGGAGAGAAAACAGTTTTTATTCGGGACTTAATGGAATAAAAATTAAACTTTCTTACCAGAGTTTTTATATACAATTATTCGTATCGTCAAAGTCGCAATATGCTTTAGTCTATTTAATTCGTCCGTGAGGTTTCGTGAATTTAACGTTGGCTACAAAAGCGCTTCAAACTTATACGACATAGGTATGATTTTCTGCAGTATATCGAGTTTTAGGATATTCACTTTGCCCAACGCCAAAATGCATCAGTTTTATAATCCACTTATGTGGTTTAATTTATGCGGATTAAATTAAGTGAAATAGCTCTCAAACTTCCCTGGCGTTTATTGCTGTGATTGGTCCGTTTTGTAGTACATTCGGTAGGTATCAAATTGCCATTAAGTACGGATTTTGCGCATTCGTTCCTCATCGCAATTATACGATCTTTTGTACTTGAGTGGATAATCGATTTTCAGCTTGTAATTAGTGCGTTTTTTGTAAGTTTGTATTTGATTGATCGCTTCGGGTTTGTACATACTCGTACGTACTCGCATGCGAAATGTAATTTTTTGTATGGGTATGGTTTCAACAGTGTATTAATAGCATTGCATGGGGTAATATTACGCTGTATGACTTTGGTTGGCCGTATACATTAAAATTGAACTTCAAATTTCCTCTTATTTATTATTCTGATGCCCATCACTATATTAGTCACTGGCGGATTTAGAGGGGTGGCGGGGGCGGTCCCCTGTCGTCAAAAAGTGTTTGGGCTCAATGAAGAATAGATAAGTGATGATTTTAGCCATTTTTATCATGGTTACTCAAATTATTCCGGCGCTTCGCGCATGATAGGACCATAGGTGGGCAGCACCAAAATTCTGGGGGGGAATTTTCAAAGATCAAAGAATGGTCTTAAAATTGGTCGTATGGCGAAAAAAACACAATTTTTTGACGGATCTCATCGAGCACTATCCAATGGCATCAAAAAATTGCTAAAAAAGCAAAAAAAATTTCAAAATTCGAATTCTGGGGGGAGTATTTTGATTTCTGGGGGGGGGGTATTTCAACTTCTGGGGGGATGCATACCCCCAAACCCCGCACTATGTGTGGATAGGACTCATTAATGACATATACTGACTCTTGGCGCTATGTCATAAGAGCGGTTTTTGTACAGAGCAAAGATTTTGTAGCGCCTACAATGATTTCTCGAGTGGTTTTTCGGTGATTTGTGTCGACTTCTGCATTAATCTTGCTAGTTGTCCGTAAAAAAGTGGAAAATTTCGGAAGTTTTCGCTTTAAAAATAATTCTGCCTATCAAGAGAATAAAAAACCGTCCGAAAATCTTGGATCCTCCACTAAATAGCAGAATATTGTACGGCTTGGGCGGGTGTGTTCTGTTTGTCGAACGCGCCAGATATTATAGTCTGTTTCATTTATTCGAGAGCTTTTAGTAAATTTTTTAAGGGCTACATTAAGCGAAACGGACGATTTACTGTGATTCAGCAGATCAGCTTAGTGAGGGCAAGTGGCTGGAATCCTTCATTTTTAATGCACTAAACCGTCCATGTAAATTTAATTTAGGCATTTAATCAGCGCTTTGGGACATACTACAGTAAGTGCGCTACATGGATCGAACCCGGTTTGCTTCGACGACAAGTAGACGTTTTACTACTGAGCTATACGGGAGTTCGCGGAGTTTCTTCACATCTTAGTCAATTGTTTAAAGTGTCAACTTAGGATAAGCTGAATGCGCGATTTTTACCTGTAAGTTGATTGATCTGCTGGAAGACGAGAATGGAGTATGCCGCAAAAAATGTAGGTACCTATTTGAAAACCCTTTTTTGCTAAGTAGCTACACTGAGATCTAGCGACCTACGGTAAATAAGAAAGAAGGTGTTACTGTTGCCCCTAAAACATTTACTGAAAAACCTATCGGATAAATGAAACAGACTATAAGTAAAGCACATTGGCGGATCCAGGATTTTCTGAATTGGGAACCAAAAATTTTAGCAACAGTGTCGAAAATTGTCTTAAAAAATCCGCTCATTACGCTATTCGGTTTTTTCGTCTTTTGGTGATAGAATCGTTTGTGATCCGATAAAAATAGAAAACTAGAAATTATTCAACGAAAAACGTGCAAAATTAGCGTTAAAGTCGTCACATAGCACCGAAAATTTATTTGATAAATCATTGTGAGGACTAAAAAACCCTTGGTCTGTACATGAACTATCGACTAGTGTTATTTTGGTAGCCCAAAAATAATTAAAATATGATATTGGTATAGTTGACTTATTTTTAATATGATATAAATATGATATTCTGCTATTTTTCATTTAACATATGATATATTTTTGATATTTGGTATATATTTAATATACTTTTGGTAGGTAAGTACCTATTGTGTAATTTCTGCAGCCATGTAAAAGAAGGTATCTATGTAAGCAAGATACAGGTAATTAATACTCATTTATTATATTTCAAAGTCAAACGGCTTATGCAAGCAATCAATATTTTTTCGAAGTAAAGCACAAGCATTACATTTCCAGACGCTGTTTAAAAAATTTTCATATATGTATAAAACTTTCAAAATTTACGAGATTAAGTTACAAAATTACATAAATTCCTTTCACTTTTCGTCAAATAACAAGATTTCGGAATAACGATCAGACATGTGCGTGGGGATGTGGGGTCTAGACCACCCAGAATAGGAAGATGGAAAATTTTGTAGGGAAAATGAGGCAAACTGAAGGCCAAAACCGGATGCAAAAAGTGTTTCAAATTGACCAGAAACAGTGTAATATCGTGGTTTTAAGGTTATTTAAGCGCTTATGCAAGTTATTGAGGTCATTTTGGCCCAAAAAGCTGAATTCTTGACCCCTGCCCCAAATCGCCCATGCTGTGCACCACACCTGAGCGTGGGGGGTTTAGGGGTATGCATCCCCCGAGAAACCAAAATACCGCCCCAGAAATCAAAATACCCCCCCCCCAGAATTCAATTTTTGAAATTTTTTGTTTTTTTTCGCAATTTCTTGATGCCAATAGATAGTGCTCGATGAGAAACGTTGAAAAATGCTATTTTTTTGCCGTAACACTATTTTTAAGGTTATTTTTTCACCTTTGAAAAATCTTGCTTTCACGCAGAATGTTCTTGCTGCCCACGTATGCTGTGCACCTATGATCACTATTAGCGAATCACAATGGTAAACAATACAGGTGGCAAACAAGAATCGAGAAAACAAGTATAATTTGATAGGTCAATGTCATGTGTTGTGGTACATACTTACCGACCTAACTGAGATTTTGAAATCTCCCAGATCTGAGCCACCCTTAATGAGCTGAGCTTGCCAAAAGTTATGCATTTATCAATTTCGACAGGATGTCACTCAATCATACTACACTGCGCTAATTGTATACCTATATGTAAATACGATTAACGCAGGTGTACACAACCCTTAACGGACTCTACAGTATACATATGTACAATAGGCGAGATGGCTTGGTTGGGTATAGGTACATACATAATTAAGTAGGTACCGATACTGTATACATACTTAAGTATGTATTACTAGCAGAAAAAATGCTCCGATGGAACAAAAAAGATGAATATACTTGGAATTGTGGATTATTATGGATGTAAAAGGAGGGACTAGGAAAAATCTACCTAAAGTCGGAAAATCTGCTAAAAATCACACTTTCTCTAAGCAACGCAAAAAATCGATGTATATTCTGCGGCCAACAGATTAAAATAAATATTCAACCATAACAATGATTGAAACAGCAGCACGTTAGCTATGCAGTAGCTATGGGAAATGATATTAAGTAAACTAACAGTCTTCCAAGCCAATTGAATGAAATAGCAAACATCGAAGACAATTGAAGACATGGTTGGTTAAAAACAGTAGGAAACACGTAAGTTGACTTGAAACAGACTTAATGTAGATACACTAGCATGCCCGAAACGATTGTGTGCACTAATCAATCGGCTCCTGCTTTGCTTGCTATAATGCTCATAAAACAAAACAACTTTAAATACAATACCTCTTAGTTTTCTATCAATCAGGTGCCAGCAATTTAAAAAAGTAACCTTGATAGATTTCGTTTATACACTCTTATCTGAAACTTCGAACATTATTTAAAAAAGACACTTTTTTAGAGGCCGCAAAATATACATCGATTTTTTGCGTTGCTTAGAGAAAGTGTGATTTTTAGCAGATTTTCCGACTTTAGGTAGATTTTTCCTAGTCCCCTCCTTTTACATCCATAATAATCCACAATTCCAAGTATATTCATCTTTTTTGTTCCATCGGAGCATTTTTCTTTGCTAGTACACTACTTTTAATTAGCGTGATTTCAGTACATCAGTCAGTAAACACAATCAGTAACATGCCACAATAATGACAACAGTCCAAGAACGCGGAAAACAATATTGTTCTTAACATCAGCATTATCCTTTTTAAACAAGACAACCTTATTGACACCATCCATTTTCAAATTAAAACTGCATTAAGTTATTTCTTCTTAATGTGCAGTTCACTTATAATCAAGCACAAAAATTTAACCAACGAATTCACATTGCAAATCCTCACTCAATCAATACACAAGCACAATGTGTTGTGACTTTTGAAATTGAAAACACCCAATTTTCAATTTTCAAATTGAAAATTGGGTCAATTTTCAAATTGAAAATTGGGTCAATTTTCAAATTGAAAATTGGGTGTTTGAATTTGCGATGAAGAAAATAATCAAAAGATAGTCACTTGGTTTATTTAAGCCGAGTAATAAAATAACGACCGTCCACCAATTCCAAACTAAACGCAACTAATCTGATCACTATGAAAAAGTTTTGAAAAATGAGCTTGCTAAGCGAGAGTTGTAAACCAAGAGAAAACTTAAAGTTAAAACCTACCATTAAATTATGAGAGAATTATAAAAGATTTTAAACTTCAAGAAAATGGAAAAGGCGGGATGTTGGTAAATTAGAAGGCAAAGATTTTCGGCAAAAATTCAAAAACTTCACGCAAATATCAAATGTAAGGAACACTAACGCTTTGATTTGGTAGTAAAATAAATTTGTAGTATAGACTACATATTAACAACAAATGAATAGTGCAAACTTTACACAACTACTAGGTGTAGAGAATACTAACAGTTTACGGCTTATTAATGTACATGATTACAATAAAGCTGTATATCTTTGTCGACTTCTGTGCACAGTAGTGTGATTGCTGGTTCATTTTAAACCACTTTTGCAGGCAATTTACATCAATTAAACGATAGCTCTCCATGTGCAAGATTTTGTGAAACATATTATAAACACGGCTAAGAAAGATTTAACTTTAATGCAACCCATTTAAGACAAAATTACATCTCTTCAATGATCTAAGGACACTTGGACATAATTTTTAAATCACTTTAGATTACTTTTGAGGGTAAACAAACTCACTTAATTGATGTCTCACATATGAATCCTTGAAAATTTCTTGACTTCAGTTACAAAGTCTCTGCAAGTCTATCGAATTAAGGTTAACACGTAACGTAAACTTTACACAAGCACATAGCGTAAAGAATATTTTAGTCGGATTCGTAATTTTGATATTGCTCCGATATTTCTTTCAACATTTATGGAAAAATGAGTCTCCATAATGTTTTAAAGACAATAAACATTAGGTTTAAACCACTTTGCAATACTGCTGAGTGTAAGCAAGCGCGCCCAATTGACGTATATATTTCATTCCCTGTAAATTTTTATATCTCAGGAAAAATTTCGATTTTTGCAATGCTCTAGAACAAAGGCTAACATGCAGTGTAAAAAATTACTCGGATATTATGATCAACATTCATGAAAAAATTATGTCTCTACAATGGTCTGAGGACATATAAACAATGAATGTAAACTACTTTACATCACTGTTGGATGTAAACAAACGCGCCTACGTGACGTCTCACATTTGATCCTTTGAAAACTTCTAGGCTCCAAGAAAAAATTAGGTTTCAGGAATGCTCAAAAACGAAGATAAATATATATGTAGTATAAACTTCATGTAAACACCTAGTGTAAAGAAGATTTTAGTCAGATTCGTAATTTTGATATTGTTCCGATATTACGATTAATATTTATGAAAAAATTAAGTCTACATAATGTTCTATGGGCAAACTAACAATTGGTGTAAACTACTTTACAACACCGTAGAGTGTAAACATATGCGCCAGACTGGCATATCAAATTTGATTCCTGGTCCATTTCTAGACTTGATAAACGTGTCCCTGACTCGTAACCGGAGAAGCAGGCAGAAAAAACAAGACAGAAACGCATTTAAAACTCCAAATTTTTGACTTTACACTCGCTAAATATTAATGTATAGACAATTTGCTTTTGACATGCACCCGATATAAAGCACTTTATTTTTATTCTATTAGACTTATCCCGACTTCTGGACGGAGAAAGTGGCGAACAAAAAACGCAACAAAAACGTATTTTCCATCATTTAGAACACTGTAAACTTTAAAATTCCGTACCGAACTCCCCATTGAGTTTAAAGAAATTCGGTTTGGTACAATTTGTAGCTTTTTAATCGTAGTACATTCCTGTGCGCCAAAATTCTGTTGCAAAAATTATTTGGCATGATTTATCAATCAAACTTCGGAAAAAACGTGTTTTTTAGCCCATTTTTACCTCTGATTTCGAACTTTACACCCCCATAAATAACTCAATATTGCGTTTTTTTAAATGCGGTTTGCTGCGATGTTTAGCCCCTGTGAGGCACTTTATTAATGCTGTCTCGATTTGCACTGACTCATAAGCGGAAAAATTTGGCAGAGAAATCTTAGTTAAAATCCGTTTTTTTACACCATCCACTAGAGTGTAAACTTTAAACCCCAGGATCTAACTCACCATAGAGCATAGAAGACTTTGCTTATATGCAGAATGTAGCCCTTGATCCGCTCTACATTTCTGTCAGAAAACATTTTAAAAACCTCATAACCGGAGTTGGTATAGGACATAGGAAGGTTGAAAACTCGACCAAAAAGTGCTCTTTCACCCCCAGATTATCGCACTCTTTACACTGCCGTTCGATAAATAATGCGAATTTCAAAAAACAAAAAAAGTATCATCTGTAGAATCCATCCCTCTATTATCCTATTCTGTTCAATCCTTCGAGTCATCAATACTCAGTTGTCCACATGCCGCAGTAAAAAGGTCCCAAGATTTGTCCTATGGTATAACGTTATACAAAAACTTTACACCTTCTTTACACAGTCAATTTTGAGTTTCAAGAAAAACAAAAAAACACGGGCAGCGAATTTTTTTATTATCTTTCTTTTTAAAAAAACCGCACCTTCCAGAAGTGTCCCGTTATAGCTGTAGGGGGTGCCCATGTGTTGGGGGTACCCAAGTATATTATAGGTACGCGCTAACGCGCTACCTATGATGAAGATATGACCTGGAAAATACCTACTGCATTATGCTTCGAAATTTGCAGGTAAGGCATAGAGCGAAAGAAGGAAAAAAGTGCTACCACTTTGTACCAAAATTATACCAAAATTATATCAAAAATATTTTCACATTTTCCGGAGTTTTAATATGATAAGAATATGATATACCAAAATTCTCAGAATTAAAATATGATATTGGTAGTCCAACAAGTGCCTACCAAAATCATACCAAAATTTATTTTTGGTATATCAAAATAACACTACTATCGACGTAAAAATGTAGTTTTAAGAGTGCCAAGAAAGTCAGGAAATGTTAATAACAATTTGGAAAATCGTGATTCAAAATGGCTAGAATCAAATCAAAATATTTATTATTCTCTATTGCGCTCAACATTTTTTGATTTTTTACCGACAGAGAGCGCTTATAGTTCAGACATGTAGATGTTAAAGATGTACGATAATCTCACTCAAGTGATACTACTTACTCAAATAAAATGAATGCAATAGAGTTACTGTATTTATCTGGTTTATGTTGAGAGAGGGTTGTAGCGCAGTGTTGCCCGGTTGGGGGTTTTCCCCACATTTTGGGGGTTTTTCGGGATCCTTGGGGGAGTTTATGGGGTTTTAGCTCACGGGGGATTTCATGGGGGTTTTTCAAAATTTTTGAGGTTTTTTGGGGTTTTTTCGGCATTCGTGTAGCTCGTTCACATATGTATTAACATAGTCATATTATAAGGGCGTATGTGTGCGGTCAATAGCATCTGAGGAAACGAGAAAAAGTTCAGTCGGATTCGAAACGTGGACCCCTTGCTCTAAAGTCCAGAACCATAACCAATCGACTAACGCTGGTTAATTTCGATAAAGATTGCAAGGTATTCGTGATGTTTTGCTGGTTTACCAGCTGATTAGGCTTAGGCTTAGTATCATGGACTGACCAAAATGTTGGTGCCAGCGTTTAAAATAAGCCTGAGTAATGGGATGCGACGAGCGGAGCGAGCGGAGCGAGCGACGCGAGTTGCATCCCATTACTTAGGCTTATTTTAAACGCTGGCACTACATTTTGGTCAGTCACATGAATCTACTGGAAAAATCTGATGACTGCCTTATTTGTTTTCGACTTGAATCAAATCAAACCAGTTAGGTGGCAGCTTTCACCGGATACTACTTGCTGTATACGTACTTATAACGTGGCTATCTTAATACACATGTGAACCAGCTACACCAATGCCGGTTTTTCATTTAATGTGCAAGTGTTAAATTTTAGTAAGTTTAGAGGTAGCAATCAATTACTCTAATCTTATGTCAAAAAGAGAAGCCAAGCCGACAGCACAGCCGTGCGTGCCCAGCTCAGCTTACCTTTTTTATTTCAGGACTTTTATTTTTTAGCCCTATTATCACGTATTTGATTTCTAAAACCTGCGCCAGGACTGTAAAGGCGGTTTGCACTTACTTATAGTCTAAGGTAAAACTAATTTTCTCTAAAAATATCGTATTAAAAAATGAAATGAAATGCAATGAAATGAAATCATTTCATTTTTTCATTTCACTTCTAAAATATCGTGTTAATGGACAGTCGCCATCAAATCGACTAATTATTTGAAAGAATAGCGAACCTAATGTACACAAGGGTGAGTGTTGTTACAATAATATCAGAAATCTATGGAAATTTTAGGATTTCTATGGATGAATCTATGGATGCTGAAAATTTAGACCTGGCTTGGCAACGCTCTTCGGGGCCCGGGTTTCATATCGAGGTTCATCGTCCATGCTGAGTTTATAATTCATCGTTTCATTTGTACAATCTCTGCGTCATATTTTCCTTTTTTGTGCCATATTGATTTTAATTTGATTAGCCTTTTGGCAAATTGTTTTTCTTACCTATTCAAACATTTGGATGTAGTGAAGTTTCTTATGATGAAAGTTTAAAAGCGTTATATTTAGAGAGGCTTCAAC
The DNA here is from genome assembly GCA_036768485.1 of Mermis nigrescens. Taxonomy (NCBI): domain Eukaryota; kingdom Metazoa; phylum Nematoda; class Enoplea; order Mermithida; family Mermithidae; genus Mermis; species Mermis nigrescens. The sequence goes on from JAVLUZ010000444.1 coordinate 383,836, forward strand.
TCTGTAGAATTTATTTTGATTTAATTGTTACATATAATATTCATCATAATCTCTTACCATCTGAAGATTTTTATCAGTTTTATGGTCATTCGCGTAAACAGGTTTCAGACAGTTTTCAGACAATTTCAGATCCCTTGTTCTTCCTGTAAAATGTGTGCTACCGCACCATCCCCAATTCCAGAAATGATTTTCAGATGTGAAATTTGTTAAAAATAAGTTAGGTAACCGTATGCATGCCAGTACTGTTGACAATATTTTAGCGGTTTGATACGGATTAATGTGACGCGAACAAACCTGTTCAAATTTTGAAATAACAAAATCTATGCTAGCTAAATTCTCCAATCAAATTTATGATTCTCAAACTGATTTTAGCTCGCGCGTAAATGATGTTCAATTTTGTTTGGATGATGTTTTGTTTGAAGAAATAGATAATTATGCTCCTAAAGTCGTGTTAGAGTGAATTTAGTGAACCGTTTTGAAACAAATTGTTTATAAAAGGTTGTTAATGTATTATGCTGCTAAGCTGAAAGCATTTTTTGAACAAAAAATGCATGAATATCATCAGAAAGTTGTTCTAGAAAGCATCTGTAAAGTTTTGAGCTTTTGCTTTAGCTAGGCGTAGATCCGCTTGAATTGGCTAGTTTTGTGCACGTTCTATTATGAGAAATAAGAATCCAAAAAATGATGCGCAAAACAAGCATTTTAAAACATTTTATTCAATTGAAAAAAATCGAAAAATTCAGAAAAAATGGTCTTTTATTTCTGGCTGCAAAAGACGTGGCGTGGTGGAAAATGCACAAAAACGATGTTATTTACCGCATACAGCTCGTTTGTATGCGTTTTATCGACTTAATTGTTTAACAAAGCATTTTTTAATATGGGGTTTTTTTCTCATTTGGGGGATTTTTTTTGGGGGTTTTTAAAAATTTGACCTAGCAACACTGTTGTAGCGTTCAAGGGATGCTAAGTTGGAGTTTTACCTCTCATTTAGGGGTTCTTTGAGGCCTTTTGATACAATTTTTGGCGATAAGGGTTTTTCGCGTCCATACTCAACCATTAATTGTAGGGTTTTTAGGCAGTTTGAGGTAAAAATTGGGGTTTTTTCGACAAGAGCACTCGGCAACGCTAGGGTGGCATTTATGTTATAGCTGGTCTGGTTCACATGTGTATTAAGATAGCCACGTTATCAATATATACAGCAAGTAGTATCCGGTAAAAGCCGCCAACAAAATGATTCGAATTTTGTCGAAAACAAAGGTATTACTGCTTGGGTTTCTTCTGAAGGTTCATGATTGACCAAAATGTTGGTGCCAGCGTTCAAAATAAGCCTAAGTAATGGGATGCGACTCGCATCGCTTCGCTCCGCCCGTCTCTCCCATTACTCGGGCTTATTTTAAGCGCTAGCCACAGATGCTACCAACGTTATCCCTCTTTCCTCGACTATTTATGTATTTTATTGACTTGTCTTTCTGTGTATGTTTATATTTCATCTTTTTTCTCACGTTTCGTTACTTATCAATGCATTAATGTTACTTGGTTTGTTGTCGGATCAGCGAATAAAATTTGTAATTTGTAATTTATGTTAATATATGAGTTAATCTGCTACTTGAATGCCGTTAGTTCTACGTTGCCTTATGTAGGATTGCCTGGTGCAGATTGAGAACATGAAATATTTTTTTGGCACGCTAAATTTATTGTTTACCTGCAATTTTTGACTTATAGCCTGCTCAAAACCGATCAAATTTGAGCTAGACTAGTACAAAGGGTCTAATTTTATCGGCAGCTTCGCGCTGAATCGTTCATTTTCTGTATTCATTTTCATCGTAGGTAAACCACAAAGATTAAACAGGTATAAGACAGAAGCTAGGAAATTATTCGTTTATTAAAAGATGAGGAATCCGTTGTATAGATAGTTTACACGATAGATTTGCTTGATATCAATATGAAATGCAGTGAAAATCTTTGAAAATTAAATTCTCGTCCATCAGTGCATAGAGCTCGTCAAGAAATACGCTCAAAAACACCTCTATTTCTCTCCGACCTCTAAATTTTCGCCCCCTTCTGAAATAAAAATCCTGGATATGGGCCTGAGTACAGTTATGATATCTTTACTCTTCGTTATGGCTTAGACTTTTAGATTTCCATTATTCGAAGTTTTGATGGCATAAATAGTGTAAGGCTTTACACTTCACAGATGCAATGTACGCTGACCTTACTGGTGTTTTAGAACTATCAAATAAGGTTTAATTGCTTTTTGCATATAAACTTTATTCTATGTTTCATTTTGTGGTCGTCTCATTACATTTTGACAGAGCTAACTATATTTTTAATGTTTTTATTTTAACTCTGAATATGGTGCATTATTTAGTGCAGTTGTGAAAAGTCTAGTGCTTTTTCAGCTTTCATCTAGTGCATTCTAGTTCTTGTCCCTGGCAACGCCAAGTCTGTTTGTGAAGTGACGTCTAGTGATCGACCAGAGATCCGGCTCCGGCCTCCGGCAAATCCGGCCATTTTTTCCACTCCGGTGCTCCGGCCGGAGGACATCCAAAAATCGGCCGGAGGCCGGAGAATTTTTCGTTTTTTGCATAGTGACCGAACGTATTAATTGCTGACATTATGCTTATTAAATTTAGTCAGAGCACAATATAATAGCAGAAAAAGGAAATAACACCAAATAAAGTGTCTATCACCACCGCAATCGTGAAATATTTATTTTTAGGAAAAAAACGAAAATGAAAATGAAACAAAAATTGTGAAAATCGCTGCAGTAAATTCCTGTTAACACTGGAAGTCATAGAGTAGCATAAGATGCAGTCTGGCCTGCGCTGCACATGCTATACTGATTTTCCAGATAATTTTGCTGTCCATTCTGTACTTCATATTCGCGGTTCACTGAACATAATATAGTACGTAAGGTACCTATGTATATACGGTCACACACAATCATGCTTTAACATCAAATCTTGCCTACTGACGCTTTATTTAGGGCAGGCTAAGGAGACGACAGCTTTTTATTAATAAAAGCATTGAATAAAATTTTGTTGAATGCAGTCTATTTTACCAGTTGCGGATCTAGAATTTTCCTAAGGGGGGGGGGCGGTATCCGTACTTTTCCAAAACAGCCAGAAATAGGTCCAAAAATTTGCCCTCAAAGCGCGACATAGCGTTTTTTCAGTGTTTTACATTGTATACTTTCGCAAAAAAATCACTTTTGACGCAATATTTTTTCTAGAAATTCTAAAATTTTAGACAATTTTGTGTGAAAAAAATCATTAAATTTCTTTGACTTCATCAAAAATCTGACGCGAAGCGCTGGAAAATTTGTGAAATTAAAGCGGATAGATGTCAAGAAGCATGGTTGATTGCTTGATGCGAATTTTAGACCTTTTTAGCAGTTTTTATCTTTCAAAAAATCTTTGTACATGTACAAAGACGGCCCCGAAAAGTCTCTGTACATCGGGAAAAATCTTTGCCGAACATTAAAAAACCGTGCTTCTAGGTCGCCAAAAAAGTAAATAAATGTCATTAATAGGTATCATCCGGCGCGTAGCGCCGGAAAATTTGAGAAATCATGGTCACTGACGGCCAGAAATCATTGCAAATTGCATATCCATTCTTTAGGATTTTCCTAAGGGGGGCGGTATCCCAACTTTTCCTAAAACAGTCAAAAATAGGTACAAAAGCTATTTCGCGCGCTTCTTCTATCGTGAAAAAGCTTTTTTTCGGTGTTCTACATTGTGTAATTTTACATAAAATCACTTTTAATGCAATATTTTTTCTAAAAATTTTGAAATTTTCGAGAATTTTGTGCGAGAAAATCATTAACTTTCTTTGACTTTATAAAAATCTGGCACGAAGCGCCGGAAAACTTGTGAAATCAAGGCGGATAGACGTCTAGAAGCAGTCAGTGCTTTTTGTACAAGGTTCGTTTATACATGTACAAAGATCGTCCCCAAGTCTTTGTACATTTTGCACACACAAATTTGTAGGTACTATTACGTGGTACAGTAGCGATTTTACTGTGGTAAAAACAGAGTTGTTCGAATTTTGGTAGTGTGTTTTAGGTAATTTCTGGGTCTCTTAGGGCTAAAATCACTAAGAATCGTAAACCGGCGCGAAGCGCCGAAGAATTTGACATTTTTCCTTTTGAAATCCAATTTCTGCCATTATAAAGATATACAGAACACACAATTACTCATTTCGGCGCGAAGCGCCGAAAAAGTTTTTCGAATTACAGACCTTTTTTTGCAATTTCTGTCTTCCCAAAAATCTTTGTTTATGTACAAAGACGGTCCCAAAAAGTCTTTGTACATCGGGAAAAATTTTTGCCGAATACGAAAAAAATCGTGTCTAGAAGCATGATTTACTGCTAGATTTCTTGTATTTATAGCATTTGATGCGAAACATCGAAATTTTTAATCGAACATAGAAGAAAACTATGCAAAAATAGCTGTTTCGGCTGTAAAAATTGTTTTGAAACCTATATGAACAGATAATGGCTTCCAGGTGGCCAAAAAAGTAAATAAATCCCATTAATAGGTACATATCATCCGACGCATAGCGCCAGAAAAATTTTGAGAAATTATGGTCACTGACGGCCAAAAATCATTGCTAATTGCATATCCATTCTTTATCCAAATATTTTTGGCCAAGCTGCGGGCGGCCAGCCCCCGCCCTCCCCTTAAATCCGCCCCTGTATTCTTTATCTCACCAAATATTTTTGGCCAATGGGGGGCGGCCGCCCCCCGCCGTCCCCTTAAATCCGCCCTGTATTTCATATAACTAACTAGCTGATATGCAGTCAAGATGCATGTGCACTATGGTCTAGGTCTTGGTCACAAAGATGTCCCCTATCAATCCGCACGTGTAAAATTATATTTCTCCGGCTGCGGCCTCCGGCTCCGGCTCCGGCCGGAGCAACATGGTTCAATCCGGCTCCGGCCGGATCTCCGGCTCCGGCCATTTTGGCCGCTCCGGTCGATCACTAGTGACGTCCATTAAGGAGGAAGGAAGAGACAGGAGAGGTCGGGCGGAAAATGAGCCTAGGGAAGGGGAGGAGGGAAGAACAGAAAAATTGAATGAACGGAAAGAAATGTTATTAATTCATACATTGAAAGGCGAAATAACAATTCCTCTCGCCCGATTGGCATGAAAATGTTGTAGTGAACAGGATTTACTAGGCATTACTGTCGCTCGAATTCACATGAACATTATCAGTCATATTTTCGCTGTCTTTTGTACCATTGCGTTGCGTTGCCTTTTCTATTTTAGTTTAACGCTACTTAAATCGATCAAATTTTTTGTTACAAGGCTTGCATTTAAAAAAATATCTTTATTGACCTGCCATTTTTCCTAACCCGAATTGCTTAATCATATTTGCAGTGCCCATAGAAGTATTCGTCTTTCTTCAATTATCAAAATTTTTTAAATTCGCTTTAAAAATTACAGAATTCTATAGGTAGGTAGGTAACTAGAATTCTGAATAAAATAAATGTTCCAATTATGTAAGATATGCTGTTGAAATTAAACTTGGTAATAACTCGATAATAGGAGCCGTTCCAGTTGGAAATTTAGTCCGTTTCGTCTAATGTTGAATGGAACGAGAAGCAAATCTTAACCTTAATCTTCAAAATATTTTAGGCATTCTCGTTGCTTTTGTCACAAATGTTACAATATTTTTTTGCTATAAATTGTGTCTTTAAGGTAAATCTGGTTATAAGAATTCCTATTTACGCTCAGTTTGGTTTTCTTTAACAATGGCGCATGGTGAGAAAGGCGCGAAATCTGTTGTTCAGTCTCAGGCGAGCTTGGCTTTCTCGGACAAGGATTCATTAGACCCATGTCGACTTACCAAGCCGCGTTTTATCGTTCGTCATCAATTATTGAATACAGCGAGAATTTCTCAAACAGGTTTCGCACTCATCTGTATGAGGACACATACAGAGGTTGGTGGTCCCATATTACCCTTCCCACCCTCATGCTTCAATTTATCACCCGCCCCCTCCCCTTAACTTTTTAGCAAAAACTTGCGTTCTAGTGCCATTTAAGGTGTTTTTTGATTTTTTTAAAATTTTTTCTTCAATTTGTACAGGTGTTTCGAAATGATTTGTTTCCTCAGAAAACAGACTTCTGGACTAGATTTGAAAAGTAGATATGTCATGTTGAAAGAATTTAATTCTGCGTTTAGCTATGTCTTTCTAATGTTTCTGTTTGCAGCGTGGCGTAAACTTTAGAAAGGTTTAAAAACGACCTTAGAATTCGACTTTGCGTATTTTCGATTCTTGCTTGCTGATGTAATTTTTCATTCAGATAACTAAAAAAAATTTCTTCTTCAAACTAAGACTAGACAATTTTGGGGCTACGGTTGTGGCTTGCTTACAGTCCTGACCACACATGTAATAGGAGGGATGGGGAATCCTCTTTCACTCAAAGTAGGGCGTCCCCTTCATTCCTCCTAAAGCCGGAAAATTTTTGACCCCATCCCCCGATTTTGGAAAGAATTGAATGTTTTTACCGTTTCTAGGCGTTTTTTTTGGTCGTCTGGCCTAAAATTGGAGGTCATTTACCCCCCCCCTAAAATGGGCGGACCCATCAAAACTTTGAGCCGTTACATGTATTGTCCTGACTTGAATCGGACACGGAATCTAGCTTAAATTCTGAAAAACAGAGTTAAGACACTCATGCACAAGGAAGCCGATCAAGGAGATTTCCAAATAAAGCCTTGCACAAAGAATTGAATAGGTGTCGCCTCGTCTAAATTAAAATTCAATGAAATTCTGTTTTAAAGTTGTTTTGTTCCATGCTAGGAAGATTAAGCTAGTTTATGATGCTAATCATTATGAAAATAATTATCAAATTTACAGTGTTATTGACTTTTTAATTTTTTCAATTTTTGTGCAATAAAACAATAATTACTCAATCTTGCTTAATGAAACTTACGCTTTTAAACGTAAAATTAAATTTTCTACAAGATGATATATTTTTTATTATTCTAAACCTCATCTTGAAATATGTTCTCCAAAGGAGCTGATCATTTCAAAACACCCTGTAGATCTCGTTGAGAGAAGCTCAAAAACAATAATTTTCGCGAATACATAATTAGTCGTTGAGATATACAACTTCAAAATTTTCGCCTCCCCCTCAAAATTAGGAGGCCAGCTACGCCACTGGCTATGCATTTCTGCATAGAACATCGAGATTTTGAACTAAAAAGGACAAAAGAGCCGAACTTTTATTGGGGTTTGCGACAGGAATAATCCCTGTTTTGCTTACGGTCAGAAGCTACAAAATTTATCTTATAGTGAGAAAAATATAAGCCTGTCCCAAAAGCCAATGCACATGCTGTACATGTATGTTTTAGGGACTATGATTTGGTACTGTACATAGATGGGCAAGGTATATACAGGTGGCCAGAGGGGGTGAAATCCAAAAATGGTCATATAGTAAATTGTTAATTGCTTTTGTACAAAATTTGTTCGCACTAGTACAAATACGGTCCTAAATAAGTCAACGTACACTCTTCACACATTGAATTCAGGGTACTATAATTTAGTACACTAGCACAATAAGTCGGTAAACTTGGTTTTTTGACCCTTATTAGTGAAATTTAGCTAACTCGTGGGTTTCTAGCGATTAAAAATACGAAAGTTTATCGCGCTGGAAAATTTCGATATTTTTATCGTTTTTAGGTAGAGATTTCGGCCTTTTTTCGCAGTAAGCTCAAAAATTGTCATGCAGCACCTTTCGTTTTCTCAAAATCGCCTTACAGTACCTACTTGGTTTTTCAAACCTGAGGTAGGAGTAATACCCCTCTCACATTCCCCCTTTTGCCCATGTGTGGTACTGTAACACGTTATGCGCGACAAATTGGGTTTCTTGACTCTTCTTAATGTATCGCCAATTTATGCGATAAAACATACAAAAATTTATCAATCCGGCGCGAAGCGCCGATATATTCTGGTACTTTTCCGTCTTTAGGCAGAATTTTCGCTCTTTTTTTACAATTATCTTGAAAGTTGTACTGCTGCTCCTCTCGTTTTTTCAATATCGCCCAACAGTATATACGAGATTTTCCAAAACCTGTGGTAGGGTTAATACCCCCTTATCCTTTATGCCCATGTGTGTATAAAAGCTTTGGACGCTTCGCGCCGGATTTTTATAGTATATACTTTTTTCATTGTTTGTCCTCAAAATGCTACAAAACTAAGTTAAAAGTGTAGAAATGACAACGGATTTTGCCGAATCACTTAATTTTTAACACGCTTTATCATCAAAAGTTGTAGAAGTGATCCAGAAACGCAAAATACATAAGAAAAATGTTTCGCCACTTAAAGTCGCACACATGAACGCATTAAATAAATTTTCTCAATTTCGGCAATTCCCCAGAAATAATATATTCCTGGGTACTAGGCTGCATTCGTGCATTCGGTAAATTGTGTAGGAGTAACATGTACACTAATATACGTATGTATATGCTTCATGCAACAGCCATCTGTATCATAATGTCACATGCTAGAAATATCCTGTGACACATTTTATACATTGGACCAGGACCTGATCGGGTCCAGCTTTTTTGGAACCAGACCCGGACCCGAGGTTACCGAAAATTTTGGACCCGGACCCAAACCCGAGTTTTTGAAAAAAGGGACTCCGCATGCACACATTCCCATAGAGGGGGGAATGTGTGCTTCGCGCCGACCAGTACATTTCTGTTTTGTTCACCCATAAAATACCTAGAATGGAGTTAAAATTATCTAAAAGTCAAAATTTTCGATGAATCCTTATATTTTTTACTTACAAGAGTGACGAAACTAGTCAGAATGGGACAAAAAGTAGTTAAAAATGCAGGTTTTCACATTAAAACATGCTATATACGATGTTTCAGCCATTCTTCATATTTTACCTGCAAAAAAGGCTAGAACTCTAAATTTATGGTCTCAAATTCTGGGATTTCAACCCCCTGAACTTTTGACCCTGGGAAACTATGCCCGCACGGCACACCCTTAGTAGTCTTAGGTTAATTAAATGTATCTTATTTTACCTTATAGCTATCTTGCTATATTGTGTTTTATTTCATGCTCTTTTATTTTCTTATCCGTCGCCGGGGAATATGCACTAGATTCTTAGTGGTGTTTTCGGATGTTTTCCGTTGCCTCTCACCAAACTGTTTGCCACTTTATTGTATTAAATACTTGTAATTATACTCGTAAATTTTTATCGTTTTTTGCTTAATGGTGATATAATCACTCAATGCACTGATTTTTAAAGTTTTTATGGCCTAAATCGGGCTATGGCCCATTTTTTCAAAATTGTCCTTCTTTTACTAGACGAATTCAATGCTGGACCATCCTCGCGGACTATCATGGCCGGATCGGATGTAGATTTTGACGACGTCAAGTCGACGGGTTCGAGTCATCCTTTCAGTAGCCCGAATCCCAGCGAATTTGACGAACACGGCACCAGTTTCACGTCTGGGGGTAGCATCGATCCCCAATGCTCGAACGCAGGTTATTACTTACAGGCATACTTGTAGCAGGGGATGGGCGGATCCCCATACCCAAAATTAGGAAATTTGGTACCCCCCCCATTTTGGCGGAAACCTGCTTTTTGGGCCACTTTTAGATGTTTTTCTGCCATTTTAGACCGAAAATTGTTACTCGTTTAACCCCTCCCGTAAAAAATGGTCGACTATTCATCTCAAAATTTCGAACAAATTGGAAAAAAAATTTTTTTACATGTCCGGGAGGGTCTGTTGACCGGAAACGACCACACTTTTCTGGTTAAAAATGGCAAAAAAATTTGAAAAACGCTTTGAAATAAAGTTTTTCTGCAAAACTTTGGGAAAAGAGGCGAATTTTAAGCTTTTACGGGAGGGTAATATAAAAATAACAGTGGAACTTCATGGATATCCTTATTTATTGTCTAGTAAATATGCATATGTGCGTTCGTATAAGATCGTATAATTCAGTGAGGGGCACCTAAAGGTCGTCGTCCTCCCAACCCCCCACACTCCCAAGTCAGAAATTTGACCCCCATCATCCAATCATTGGCGAAGAATTGCGTTTTTTAATCATTTTTTAAGGTTTTTACCTTTTTTACCCCATCCAAAATGTCGATCCTTTACAACTTGTCTGTATTTAAGGCCTTCAGGTACCTGTAACGTCCTGGCGATATTCGGCCATTCTTACAGATGGGCGTTAACTTACATAAACCACCCTGGTTCCTCGTCAGAACGCTAAAAAACTCGTAAAAATGGAATTAAAAGCATGGTTTTGCCTGAAAATGTTTCCAGACACATACATATGTATACGTACGTACAGTCGCGAGCAAAAGTTTAGAGCACCCCTGCAAAAAGTCATGTAATCGACATATTGTAAAGAGCAGCCCTGTTACACATAAAATTGAGATTAGCTTTACACTGCCTAGAAGTGTTTTTGCGCTGAATTTAAATATGAAGTCAGTTTTTGCCTAGCATTCCTTCTTAACTATTAATTATGGACCGAAAAAGGTCTATTTAAGCCACATGTCGAGCAAAAATTGTTAGTTTGATTAATGATGCGAAATTGCCACAAGTGGAAGTATCAAAACTTTCAAATGTTAGCCGACATTTGGTATATTTAGTATTTTAATGCAGTTTACCGCAGTTGTTGTTATAAAAACTCGCAGAAAGGTGCTAAAATGAGATAAAACACATGCAACCAAGGGGTGCTCTAAACTTTTGCTCGCGACTGTACATAATGTGGCCGGAAAAATTCGATAATAAAAATTTTTTTGTGAAAACGTCTCTAGAAAGTCAAAATTTTGTTTGATCTTAATTTAATTAATTGTTTTTACATTACGTACATATTTAGTACATATGTATGTACATATTTGTTATTAAATAAACTACATTTTGATTCAATACGTTATTATTAGGTATCTTTTGTTGCTATAATTTTAATTTTTTAATTCAATTCTACTTATAAAATTGAAATTAAAAAAAAATTCAATTTAAATTTCTAATAAATTTCTTTAAATTTAATTTCGTCTCAAGCGCATAGGCATGCCGTTTGTTTAGACATTTTGTTTAAACTGTCATTTCTGTTTTTCATAGATAAAAGGTCTAGCCACAAAAGGAGAAAGCACACCGATCCCTCGGGTCACAGTACGCCCGGCTCTCGTTTGACCTATCCATTGTCCGAACGACAACAATTGGCCTTGCTCATGCAAATGACAGCTCCTGACCAACATGGCGGTGAATTCGATTTTTTGAATGGGTTAAAATAGTAAATTAAAATAAATAATAAATTTACAGCCCTAACAGGCCCCTATCCAGGATCCGGCGAAGATGTGGGGGGCGAGCCCAACATAAATTGGTCTATAACTCGGGAAATTCGTCGGGATAGCTCGTAAAAACCGCATTTTTTGACGTTTTTTGACATGCTCTATCCAATAAAATCATGCAATTCGAAGTTTTTGGGAAAAAATTTTTTTGCATAAAAAAGGCTATAAAAAGTGTCATTTTTTGATGGCGCACAGACTACCTTTACATCTGGCGCGAAGCGCCTAAGTTGACAACGCCGTTTACTGTCTTTCTTTTTGAAAAGCTCTTGCATTGCGTTTAAAAGCCTGAATCAGTCAAAATATCTTCATACTAAGTTGATAATTCGAAGTTTTCCTGTTCTGCTCTGTCAGATTGTTAGTATTCACAGAGCTACGTATGTACAACATGTTAAGGGCGGTGAAAAATGACTGAATTTCTTGGTGCTTTGCGCCACTTATGATTTCCAGACTGTTTGTCAATAAAAAGACCATAAATTCTACATAAAAACGGTAAAAATTTCGTAAATTTTCGGTGCTTAGCGCCACTCTACATTTTTGTATTTTTGATCGTCAGAAACCCATAAACTAGCTAGGCTTCACTACTAAAGGTGGAAAAAGTCAGTTCTGCTATACATATATAACGTTACTGGCATTCAATGCAAAAGAAGTCTTGAAATTTTTTTGTATTAACCTGCCGAACCAAAATCCTGGCCACGCCTCTGGTCCCCTCCGGCTCCTCACCCCCTAAATACGGCCCTGAAGTCGCTTATTTCCGAATCGATTACATAATTTATACCAAATAAACCAAAGTTTTGCCAAGCTAGTTTACATGGCGTCTTACCACACGTACATGACTGTTTACGCTTTCGAGATCGGCACACGAAAAATCAAACTTCACGAAATTGACTGTTTACACTGCATCTTGTCGTGCCTGCGCTTGACTGTTTACTTTTTCAAGATCAAGCTAAGTCGCTTGTTTTCAGAATCGATTAGCTTACCCTAAAAACGAACTTTATTAGATTGACTAATTTACACTTTGTCATGCCGCCACGTCTACGGTCGACTGTTTACATAAGCCGAAATCATTTATTTGCAGAATCGATTAGTTTACACTAAAAACAAACTATCGAATTGATTGTTTACACTGTCTCGTCGTGCCCGTGCTTGGGCGCATATATACACTTTCAAGATCAGTCCGGATTGCTTATTTTTAAATCAATTAGTTTACACCACTGGCGGATCTAGGATTTTCTGACAGGGGATCGGAACCCCAAATTTTCCTATTAGCGTCAAAAGTGTCCAGCAATTCGTCCATTATGCGTGAAGTATCAGTTTTTTTGCCGTCTTTTGAAAAATTGGAAATTTTCTGAAAATTCTCTCCGGAAAAGCGCAAAATTACTGCTAAAATCGGCGCAAACCACCGAAAAATATTCTAGAAATCATTTCAAGAACCAAACCATCCTTGTTTTGTGCATAAACAACCTTTCTGACGTAAAAATGAACTTTCTACTTCCCCAAGAATGTCAGTAAATGTCATAATGAGTACTATCCGCCAGAAAAATGTGAAATATCATTATAAAAAATGGCTTAAAGCATCAAATGATACGCATCATTCTCTATTGCGCCCGAATCCTTCTTGACGACGGAAGGCGGCTGCCATTGATCGACCGGGTGCCTTAGCCCAAGCCGGTCGGTCAGGGCAGGCCCAGGCCCCCGGGCCTAATTGATTACAAAGTTTTAAACTTTTAGAAGTTAATAAATCCATGTGGTACCATCACGTTAGCAATATTTGTCTCTGAAAATAGATTTAAGCTGTTAGTTCAGACTCTTTGGGGACTTCCTGTTCGCATCTACTCATCGTAGTATACTCCTAGCTCCCTACATCAAGTTCACATTTACTTTTCACTTCAGAATTTCTGTGTTTTCATCAGCTGAGATTTATGATTTATTACGATTCGTTCAGTTTTACGTCACACACAATTGCAAACAGGGGCGGATTTTGGGGGCGGAGGGCGGCCGCCTCCCCCCCCCCATTGGCCCAAAGTAGTGCGCAAAATTAAGCATTTTTGAGCGATTTTTTGCAATTTTCGGGTTAAAACGGCTAATTTTTCCGCTTAAGTCAGGGTTCCGCCATCCCCCCCCCTTTGGGGTACCGCCCCCTTAGGAAAATCCTAGATCCGCCACTGATTGCAAACTAAAATGATGTATTTTAGGGCATCCATGATTCAATTTTGTAGCTAGTCATACATGGACAAATCGTGTATATTTAAGCCGGTTTCAATGGGAAGAGCTGCCGGTATCAATGGAAAATTTAGAAATTCTGAATAAATGGAAGAAAAATAAATTCACAAAATGGCTCTAAAATCAGTCAATCGACTAGAAAATGGAATATGAATCCAGGAAAATGCGTGAAAACCATTTGAAAATCAGCTAATCAACCAATCAATCAATGACTAACCAACCAATAATCAGTCAAACGATCAATAATTAACCACTAAGCAACCAATTAACCAACCAAGCAACCATTTAGTACAAGGACAACTAACCGAATCATTGGGCAGCCGGTATCAATGGGAAGACCGGCCTTTGTCCATCTATATATGTAGCTGGTCCTATTTTCACTTTTTTGCCCTCAAAGATATATTGTTGCTATTTCCTCACAGAACTATGCTGAACACGGTCGTCAGTGAATCTAATATTATTTAGTATTTTAAGCTGAAACTATGGGATGCAGCAGGAATTAACTGATTTAATTAGTGTAAAATCTGTGCGCTGCCTTTTCTTTTATGAAATTCAATGTAAAAACAGCGCTTGAAAATCCGCAAGGTCTAGACAAATAATTCTAGAATAAATAAAATAAAGTTGATAATTTTTTAGTCATTCACATAGAATAACATAAATGACTTGGCTGTGAAACTATTCGGCGCAAAGCGTCCAACAAATTTTTTAAAAATTAATTTAAGTTCACTGTGGAATTTGAAGCCGCTTCTTCTGTCGAGAACAAAGCTTATGAAAAATGAATTTAATGAATTAATTTGAAAAAAATGGCGCGTAAGAATTTTATAAAGTCCTCAAGCTGCAGTCAATATCATGGACTGTGGCGGATCCAGGATTTTCCTTAGGGGGGGGGGCGGTACCCCTAAGGGAGGGGGACAGAATCCTGACTTGGGCGGAAAAATTAGCCGTTTTAACCCGAAAATCGCTCAAAAATCCTTAATTTTGCGCACTATTTTTGGCCAATGGGGGACGGCCGCCCCCCTAAATCCGCCTCTGGTCATGGATGGTGGAAAACGGTAGGGATCGCTAGCATCGATCGATCACATGGCTTGCAGCTAAGTTTAACTTAATTTTAATAATATATATATATATATATATATATATATATATATATATATATATATATATATATATATATATATATATATATATATATATATATATACAGGGCCGTATTTAAGGGGAGGCGGCGGGCAGCCGCCCACCCTCCTTCTCACCCCCGGCCGGAAAAAAATTTGAAAGGTGAGATAATGCACGGAAAGATGGAAAAATCGACTGTCTTTCACGTGAAATCTTCAAATTTAAGGCGCTTCGCGCCGGTTGTAAACTATTTTCTATCATTTCGGCCCAAGTGCGACCAAAAAAACACGTTTTTCTAGCTTTTTCAGTGAAAAAAAATTTTTCGAAATAGTTTGAATTTTATTATGTTACTGGATACTGCATGTCGAACAACGTCGAAAAATTCGGTTTTTGTGAGCCAGCCCGGCGAATTTTTTTTGAGGTATAGAATAATTTATGTAGGGTCCGCCCCCCTCGGCCGGATCCTGTATACGGGCCTGTATACATACAGAAATGGCAAACTCTTCTGTAATAAAGCATTATCTTACCTTTATGATAAGATCTTGTTGTCATCTTATGTTGTATCTTTAGCTTATGTACAATTTAGAATTTTTTACGTAGTTTTGTCTTACTTTACTTGTGTAAACGAACATAATACATGGGTATATTATTTATTGATGTATATACAGGTTATATACATGTATAGACAGTACGTCAACATATAAACATCTGCTTTAATAAATATCTATGTTCCGTATATATCTACACGTATATCCTCAGGCACGTAGCTGGCCGTCCTATTTTGGGGGACCAACACCAATTTTTGGGGGGACAAAGCCCAAGAAGGCCAAAAATTGCACAAAATAACATTAAAAAAGTCAGATTTTTCTGAATTTTGGGGGGTCCGAACCCCCAATTCCACCCACAGATACGTGCCTGTATATCCTTCCTTAAGCATGCAAGCTCGGGCCCTGGCTCGGGCTCGGTAAATAAGCTTGGGCTTGGACCCGGGCCTGGAATTTTTCAGTCCAGTCGATGGCAGGCAGCCATCCCCGACCCCTCTAAATCCGCGCATGGTTCACACTGAGAACAAAATTCTGTTTACGATGTGTCTCGTTGTATATACCTACGACACGGCTGTCTAGACCAGTCAAAGACGCTTTTTTTAAATCGATTAGTTTAAACTAAACAAATCAAATTTTATCCAGTTTATCAGACATGCACAGCATGGGAATTGGAGTGGGAAATTTTAAAAAGCATTACTTTGGCACAAAAGCGGTTGATAAGCGTCAAAAATGTCATTTTTAGATGTTTCTGACGATGCTGGTTTATCTTTCGAGAGCACAAAAACAGAAAAATTTCAAAAAAATATCGAAATAATTCTAATAAATTTAACAAAATATAGTCGAAAATGAGTATATTGCGCGAAGCGCCGAGAACTTGACGCTTCTGAGACGAAAGATAGTTGAAAACGCTTAAAACAGTACGTTTTATACGATTTCTTTGGAAAATCGTGAACGTCGCGGAGTATATATGTAATGGCTCGAAATTTTATGTTGAAGGTCCTCGGCCATTTTTAGGGTTTGGGGGCGGGTAAATTACCTTAAATTTTTGGTTAAAAATGGCCAAAAACACTAAAGAACGGCTTAGGAATTCAATTTTGTCCAATCATCGGTGGGGGGGTCAAACATTTTTTGTCTTTATGGAAAGGAGGAGGACGAGCAGCTTTCGATAGTTGATCACCCCATCCGCCTGTTATGTGCCTGCTCGGGGTGAAAAACTTTTTGGATGGTGAAGAATGTGCTGCGGGTGAAACACCCCAAGTTCATTAATGAAACTTACTAGCATACAATTAAGTTTCACTGCGCCTACAGTTCTCGCCACGAAATATGAACCACAAAGAACCGATTGAGCTTATTTAGGAACGCTTTTCAACGACCTAATCGCCGGAGACCTAAAGAGTATCCTGACATGCTTTACTTTAATAAGACGCGACCTAAACGCTTAGGTCCTTCAGTTTACGACTCAGCGTGCGTTCTTAAATAGAGGCGTGATGATAGCGCGTATGTGCGCATTATGTACACAATGTTACGTGCATATGAATTGCACGAGTATAATCAATATTAATATAGTCTACGTGCGCTGAGTCGTAAATTGTCCGACCTAAGCGTTTGTATCGTGTTCTCTTTGAACTAGCTCACGCTTCGTACTCTTTGGGATGTGTTTTCTTAAACTAAAGCAAGCCAGCGAACGTTTTAGGTCTCCGGCGATTAGGGTCGTGAAAAGCGTGTTTAAATGAACTCAATCGGTTCTTTATTGTTCATATTTCGTGGTGACAAGTGTACATCTGGCCGTTTAAACTTTTAAGATCAACCGAAATCGCCAGCGGGCGCTTGCGGCGCGGCAGGCGGCCCGTCGCTCGGCTTCGGCGGCTCATTCGCGTCGACGTTGTTGTCGACGACGTCGTCAACGCTAACGCCGGCGTCGCCGTATTGCCCGTCGTCGTCGAAGCCGCGCGGCAAAATGGCGAAAATTTTTCGACGTAACGACCGCGGCGAAACGATTTTGCACATGGCTGCGAAACGCGGCGATAAGCAACAGTGCGTCGAATTGATCAAAGAAGGCGCCGACGTTAACACGGTCGATTACGCCGGTAGGCATACTGTAGCTATTGCATCAAAAAGGGGAAAGTGTAAAAATGAAAATTTAACAAAAAGAACTTTTTAAAATGTTAGAAAAAGCGGTGTAAATTGAAAATTTTAATTTTTTCACGGCTTGTATATTGCGTTCCGTGCTTTATACATACGTAAATGTTGTGCTTTGTTTAGGTGTACTGTAGCTGATGTGTCATGAAATGGTGAAGTTAAAAAAGAGAAAAAGTGAAGCGCCGTATTTAAAAAACTCATTAAAGCTTCAGCGAAAAGTTGTGTAAAGTGAAATTTTTAAGTTTTGTGGGCCTGGGATTTTTTTGAGCAATAATTTTTAAAATTAACCTCAAGTTTTAGTCAGTGTTAATCGATTCAATTCGGCTACACTAAGCAGACGCGCCGCTTCACCTCGGGTTAAATTTTTACTGTTGCTTGTATTTTAAATTTAATCCTCTAGATTACTGTAATGTGGCAACCTGCCAACCACGTTACTCAGCTTGAGAATATGACTGACTACAACATCAACTTCACAGGGTTGAACACCAAAATATACAATTTTCCATCGATCCGTAGCTTCCCTGCTACATTACCATGTACATACTTGCATGATTGGTCAATTCACAGAATAAAAAATGTTATGCTGCTAACTGTAGACAAATTAATTAATTAGTAGTCGAAATATTGCTAAAATAATAAAAATATGAATCAATGTCGTTCATGTAAATTTAATTAAAATCAATTGTAATTATAATTTTATTGAGTTCGATGTTCCAAATTCATTTTAAACTTTAATTTGTGATTTTTTCCAATTTAAAATTTATTTATTTTTTGGAATTTATTTTAAAAATTGACATTTTCAACTCAATATTTATTCCAGGTTGGACTCCTTTACACGAAGCATGCAACAAAGGTTGGTTAGAAACGGCCCAAATTTTGATCGATCACGGAGCTAACGTTAACGCATGTGGACTGGAAGACGATACTCCTTTACACGATGCAGCTTTGAATGGAAATACGGAAGTACATACAATACGCACATACTAAAATTATTGTCTAGTCAATTAATGCACAAAAGATACTGTAACAAAGATTAACGTACTTTTTGTATCTGAAATAAGGAATACTGTAACAAAACTTACTGTAGGTCTTTAGTTCATACATTATAGACGTATACTGTAATGGAACTTGTAGTTTTCAGTAGGTATATCTTTTACACAAAAATGCATGCTGTAAAGATTTACTGTCCTTTTTGTATAGACATAAATGTGTCGTAATAGACTTTATTTTAGCCATTAGTAGGTACATGTACAAAGGCACTGTAAGGAAGCTTACTGTGGCTTTCTAGTGTAATACAAAATATATACTATCTGTAACAGAACTTATTGTCGTTGTTAGTATGTACAGGTATAGTGTACCGAATCTTCATGCAGTTTGTTAGGCATAAATTGCTCTAAGCGAAGTGGAGGGTCGATTTATATTATGTTTTCATTTGTTTGCATTCTTTAAGTTTTCCGCATGTAAAATTTTTTGTTTTTTTTGTTTTTTTTTGGTAGGCCTAAAGCGCTTAACGCTTTATCGGCTGCAATTTCGCCATTGTATTAACAGAGGAAAATGTCATAATGTTTTACCATAACACGCTAAAGATGGTACACTGCATTCGATCGCGGAAAACGTAGTTTCCATAAATAATCGTGAATTTACTATAACAATCCTAATGAATTTCGGCAATGCCCTGGCTCGTACATATCTCTGGGGGAATGAGGGTTTGGACCAGTGATCGGACCGAGGCCTGGCCTCGGCAAGCCTCGGCGTTTTTTGGAGCCTCGGCCTCGGCGCCGAGGGCGAAGCTGAAAAGTGCTGAGGCGCCGAGGGTTAAAATCAAATTTGAATAAGTTTAATATATCCGTTGAATATTAACTATTTAGAATGCATCTGCAGTACACAGGCCATTTTTTACCTTAGACTTTTCTTATGGTTTTGGTCGCATACCCAGTTACACCAAGTTACTTACAGCAAAGTGCCAATTTATTATTCATGTGATGACTAAGTTTTAATTCTCATGCTCGCTACATGGATCGGAAACACACATTCCCAAAGGGGGTGGGGAGGGTTATAACTTATAATTATAGGTAGGCAGCACCAAAATTCTGGGGGGGGTGAAAAAATTTCTGGAGGGTAAAAAAAATTTTTAAAGGTCAAAAAATGGTCTTAAAAGTGGTCGTATGGCGAAAAACACAATTTTTCGATGTTTCTCATTGAGCACTATCCAATGGCATCAAAAAATTGCTAAAAAAGCAAAAAAATTTTCTGGGGGGTATTTTGATTTCTGGGGGGGTATTTCAACTTCTGGGGGGTGCATACCCCCAAACCCCCCCACGCCCATGTGTGGTTATAACCCTCCTCTCAGGGTACAAGACTCAAGTCACTGTCAGACGATTTTTGAGTGAAAACCTTTTGAATATTTTTTAACTTAATTTTTACTATGGCAAAAGTGCAGCTAACTATTAGAATTTCACGAAGTGATACAGTATTTTTGAATGTAAGCAAAGAATGAATAGACAAACTATCACTATAAAACATGCGGCGCAACAGCTCAAAATTTTTTGGAAGGGGCTCCTCGGCATACATGTAACGGCTTGAAATTTCAGGTAGGGGTCCTAGCCATTTTTAGAAGGAGGGATTAGCAATCGGAAAAGCAACCAAAAATAGCCAAAAAAGCGCAAATTTTCGCCAAAAATGGGGAGAGTGAGGCAAAATTTTCAGTTGGAGGGAAGGGTGGGGAGGACGTCAAACCCTGGGTGGTGGGGAATTCCCCAAAGCCCCTGTAACACGTATGGGTTTTTCGGCTATTTTTATGAGAGGGGTAAATGATCACGAATTTCGGCCGAAAATCGCAAAAAAAACGCGCCCTCAAAAATGGCCAACAAATGCAGGTTTTGCCAAAAATCAATTCGGCTCGTGCATTTTGGAGCCATTTTTATACAATGTTTAAATACTTTATTGAACAAAGTGATATTAATTACATTCTTCAGTATGTTTAGAAATTTCAACACTCTTCGGCGCTTCGCGCAAAATATCGCTAATATACTGAATTTAAGATTGAAGCAGGGGCATTAAACACTTGCAAAATCAATTTTTGTGTAATCTAGGCATCTTTATGCAGAGATTTAAACATCTTTTGTATCTATTGATTTATTTTTTTAAAATTTTATGCAAAATAAGACTATTTAATAACCTTTGCACTTTTTTTTGCCGTGTTCAAAGATAAAGTTGACTAATTTATCCTGATGTTACATTTGATTTCTTCAAGCACAGTAGTGCTTATTACATGATTTAATTGGCATATTACGATATCTGTAATATTTTGATTCTGTAGCATGCTATTTTAGCTTTCTAATGAGTTATTACCAGCAAGCTATAAATTATGCTTGGTGCCGAATTATTGATTAACCAATTCGCTTCAATTATCACATTTAGGGCCACGGCTTTTGTATACGGCAGAGATTTTTCATAATGTACAGAGACTTTTCAGGACCGTCTTTGTACATGCACAAAGATTTTTGGAGAGACAAAAACTGTAAAAAGGTGTAAAATTTCCGAAAAATTTTAAGTGCATCAGTACTGTCTGTCCTATATATCTTTAAAATAGTAGAATTTGTATTTAGAATGGAAACGTCAAATATTCAGAAACCCAGGAATTAGCTAAGATACACTGCACACAAAGGTCGAAGACCCCTGTTTCAATACACTAAATCGCTACTGTACCATACTATGATAGCACACAAAAATTTTAACAATGCACAAAAATGTTCAAAGGCTTTTGGATACCATCTTTGTACATGTATAAAGGTATCTTGCACAAAAAAATTATTTATAATCGCATGCCGGTTGCAGGTCACACACTGGCAGTATGTAAAAAAGTGAATGTGTAAAAATATATTTACATAAAATATCTTACAAAAATTTGTTCGCCATACAAAGACACTACTTAATTTACTGGTACACCATTTTGGGATTTCACCCTTTCCCTCAACTTGACCTTGGGAAACTATGCGGATCGGAATGTACAGTGCAGTTTCCATCATACTACCTGCCACACCAGAATTGATGACTGAAAAAGCGTGTTTAAACATGCATTACTGCAAAAGCGAGCTATAACAATGGCTGCAGTTATGTCTTTACTTATTTGTTTTGTTCGTTTATTTCTTCGACAATGTTTTCTTATTTATAGTAACAAAAGTTTTAAAGTGCTTGATCAGCCATAGTTTTTATTAACTTTTCCAAGTCTTCATCACCGGCAACTTGTTAAATTAAGTATGTTTTCATGTTGTTGACTTTATTCAATAAATCCTTCACACATTTAATCTACTATTATTGAAAATAAAAATGAATTGTTTGACATTTGATGAAGTCTTTAATATAGCGATTATTCTAGCTCATGTGCATACAAAATATTCTAAGAGTACTATTTATGGGTATAGGTTAAGCTTGACCCTCGCATTACCCTCGGCCTCGGCCGAGGCAAGGATTTTAAGTTGTCTTCGGCCTCGGCCGAGGGATCAAAAGTACCGGTCCGATCACTGGTTCGGACCCTCCAAAATTCAGAAAAATCGGAAAAAACAGGACTTTTTAAACATTATTTGGTGATATTTTTGGCCTCTTTTGGGCTCAGTCCCCCAAAATTGGTGTTGGTTCCCCCAAAAATTGGGCAGCCAGCTACGTGCCTGGCAATGCCCACTTGATTTTTAGATTTTTTCATTAGAATATGTGAAATTTCTATTGCCTCTTCAATTTATTTTTCGAAAAAACTCAGTTTTTAGCCTTGACATGGCGTTTTCTGCGGTTTGAAAAAGTGTTTTAACATTTTAGGACTTGTTCCATATTTTCATCAACTGTCAACTTCTCTTTCTTTGTCATCTTATTTTTGCATTTTTTTATTATTCGACGAAATGCAAATTTATAAAATTTAGATACTACTGCCAGAAAAATTGTATTTTATAAATTTTTATTACACAAATTTCATCGTGTGATTTTATTATATACAACGCCTCGCCATTCTATGCTTCCCAAAGTTTTCGAGTTGTTTGTCGTGTTTTATAACTTTTCAACTTTTCCACGGAATTTTTTCATGCTTTTCAATTTTATTTTACTTTTTAAAACTTATGTAACTTTGAGCGCGTCATCTCTCTTTTTGCATCTCTTTTACGAACTGTCGTAAGCGCAAAATTTAAAGGTTGTCTGAAATTTATGAGAAATTTATGCCATCCTTTGATGATTTTTTGGATCATTTTAGACTAAATTTCTGACAGTTTAGGTTAATAAGGTTTTAAATTTTCCGAATTGAAAATGGAAAGTATGCGCTTCTCGCGCTTGGTGTTTTCGTTTTTTATATTTTTCCTCAATTTTTTAAAGTTAATTTTTGGACTCATCGCTACCCGCAACAGGTTTTTCACCTGCTCGCTGAAATTTTGTACACCATTATCGTGTTATAACAGCTCAAAATTTTGGAATAGGATAGTCGGCCATTTTTTGGGGCGGGGTGATTAACTTTTTACTTTTCGGCCAAGAATCGCAAAAAAAACCATTAGAAAAAAGGCCTAAAAACGCAAGTTTCATTGTCAAAATTGGGGAGTAAAAAATCCTCAATCTTTGGCATAATAGGGGAGCGACCATCAAATGCACATATATGTAATGGGTAACGGCTCGAAATTTCGCTTAGGGGTCTCTGGCTATTTTTTAAGGGAAGGGAAGGGGGGTAAACGGCCTCTAAATTTCGGCCAAACGACTAAAAACACGTAAAAATTTTTAGAAAACGCAACTTTTTTTTAAAATTTGACGGCGGCACGGTTTTTTGTATTCGGTAAAGATTTTTTCCGATTTACAAACGCACTTTTCGGGACCGTCTATGACACATATACAAAGATTTTTGGGAAGACAAAAACTGTGAAAAAGTCTGAAATTTCAAAAAATTTTAGGCGCTGCGCGCCGGAATGAGTAATTGTTTGTTCTATTATGTCTTTATAATGGCATAAATCGCATTTAGGAAGCGAAACACAAGATTTTTCGGCGCTTCGCGCCGTTTT
>JAVLUZ010000445.1:0-11768 GCA_036768485.1 Mermis nigrescens
GCGTCCAAATCGTCAAACTGCGCTCGCACGCAGTTTTAAACAATATGAAAAAGAGGCGTATCAAACGCGGACAAAGAAACACAGAATGGATCTACGAGAATAACAATAGGCCTATGGGCAAAGCTTATGGTAAAGAAGGTACAAACGGAATAGGCACAAATATGAGACACACACATATAGAGTTTTAGCACACGTATGATATGATAGCACGCGTACCAATTCGTACTCAAGTCGCATTAAGCCCGAGTGCCCATTTTCCTATCCCGGATTTTTATTGAAAATATGTGTGGGAAAGGAAATAAAGATATGATAATTTTTGAAGGGAAGGTGGTCCCGTGCGACACACTATAGCGTTGACGCTTAGTGGTCGCGTACGATGCCAATGAAAATTAAGCACAAAATTGAGCATCTAGGTCAAACAGTCATCGGAATGTAGGTACAAAACGAATGGAATTTCGCGTTGAACCAACGCGGCGAAACAGAGTGTAGAGCCATCTCTACAATATTCTATGCTGTCTTGCCTAAAGATTGAACTTTGACCTGCAAAACCATTGTTCAACCTTAGATTTCACCTTTTTATTATACAAAAACCCACATTCCTTAAAACAAGACCTAAATTTTTGGAAGACAGGATGTCTAATAATACAAAATCAGGAAATTAGGGCGAATGATCCAAATAGTGGAATATGCAATCAAGCATAGTTTCTTGTGAAAGCCATGCTTTGTGAGGTGGAGCATAATTGTCCAAAATCAGGAATACCCTGGACATCATTCCCTTCTATTTTTCATGATTAATTTTCGCAACTTGTTCAAGATTATGCAGTAATACTAGGCAGTTTGCACATATTACTACATTGTTTAGTATGACTGAGAATCCTAAGAAAAGTTGACAGATCACGTTTCTGGCTGATTACACTGTGAAAAAACTGTTGCAACTACACAAAAAAGTTATGTGTAACTGGTTGCCACAACTTTTATGTGTCTCATTTACACAATGACATTGTGTTACGCCTACAGTGAAAAATTGTGTCGGTCCTACATAAATGAAAGCCCATTCGCCTTCAAAAGAGCACAATATTTTTGTCTCAGAGCAGCAAAATTTTTTTGTGTCGATCCAAGGTAACTTTTATGACGCCTGAAATATCGATTGTTGTGCACAACATGCTGACATTTATCCGCTAAAAAATTTTTTCCTGGTGGATTCGAAAGCCCAAAATCAGCTCACTTTAGAGAAGTAAAAATTTGGCATCACAGTGATTTAGTTTCAGAATACTTAGACGTATACCTACCTGCTCGTTTGGTTTTCAACATCTTTTCAAATTCTATTGAAACCTTGTTTAAATGAATTGACCTTAAGTCAGCATTAATTATGGAAATTCCACTCAACAGAACGTGAACAACAAGTATGAAGCTAAACCGCACACGTACACAGCATTCACCTTAAAATCACAACACGACAATCAGAGATAATGCTCGAAAAATTAAGGCACATGACATGGCATTAAATTGAGGCAAACGAGCTGAGTGAGATGCAAATACTGCAAAACAATGACATAGCAAAAACGAACATTATGAGATAAAGCAATCAGTCTGTGATAAAACGATGCGATTAAAAACAAGTTCAGATACAAAGCTATCAAACCAGCTTACCGTTTCAGAACAAAACAGTAAAAAACACAAATCATAAGACAAAGTGATGGAATAAAACTTCAAAGTAATAAACAGGCTGGCATTCATACACATAACGGCTTGAAATTGCGAATTAGGAGCCCCAACTACACATGAGAACGAGAGAGGTCTGAACCCTCTCCTTAAATCTATAAACCCCTTAGAATTGAATTTATGGTGCTATTTTTGGCGAGTTGACCCCATCGGATCGGACCCCACCTCAGAATTTGATTGCTGCCCAAGTTTGTGTTACGCCCCCGGAACTAAGCTTGCCTTCCAAGAATAACTGATAACATTTATTCAGGTGCAATTTTATTCTTTGCAGTGCAGCCTAATATTCAAAAGACACAAACGACCGCTCGACAACTCTCTTTGTCGAGCAACCCACACAATGATGCAAAAACACGTTCAAAAAACGCAAGTCTTAATAATCGTGCGAGTCGTGAAGACACTGTAATGTATATATCTACGTTCTTAGATAAAGTGCATGCATAACGTCTGCTTAAAACAATACAATAGTTACCTACCGTATGAATGTACATAAAGGAATCTTACTGTACTGTCTGAACCATTAATTTACCCTATTATGTACGACGATTATTCAACGCGAAAAGATTATGGTGTCTGAGAAAAGATGGTTATTTACGAGTGCGCGCAAAACTACGATTCTCAAATGTAAATTGGCTTGTGGCCAAGAAAACGCGGGAGTATATCGTAGGAGAAATTTAAGAAAACGTGCAAAAAAGAAAACGATTAAATTCTAAATATATATCGGCCGTTACATCATTGGCCCTCGACAAAATGAATGCCCTCATTTGTTGGAATGGGCGAAGTCCAAACTTGGTGGGAGTCCTTCTGGATTTCTTGAAAAGTCCGTGCTTAAAGTCGTTGGTTCGAAAATCAAATCGGGCGAAGCTGTTTCGTAAAAAGCCCCAGCAAAACGTGAAGCGTACGGGCGGGTATTGTTGATGTGAATCGTTTGCTTGCTCTTCTTTTTGAGATCCTCAATTTCTAGATTCGGTAAAAATATTTTAGTAATCTTGAAGGGACCGTGATATTTTTCTGATAACTTATGTGTATGACCTGGCCTTACAGTATATGATGTTTTAAGGACAAGGTCCCCAACCGTGTAAGGAACAGAGTATGCTGATTTGTTGTATTGCTCTGTGTATTTTTCTTGTGCAGAAATTAGGTTTTGCTGAACAGTTTTGAGCGCAAAAGTTAAAAAATGCCTCATTTTTGTCATGTAATCCGAAAAATCATTCATCTGAGTTACATCCCGTGTAAAACAAACGTCTGTAGGGAGATTAGGCTGCCTCGCATGTAGTAATTCAAAAGGTGAAAAGCCGGTAGACTCGTTTTTGTGTAAATTTACGGAAAAAATAGCATACGGTATATAAAGATCCCAATCAGTCTGTGTTGTGTCCGTAAACATACGTATGCGCGCTACCAATGTCTGATTCATGCGTTCAACCTCCCCGTTCCCCATAGGGTGATAAGGCGTTGTATGAACTTTGCGTGTTCCACACAAACGAGTAATCTCAGAAAATAATGTTGACATGAAATCAGAACCCCTATCGCAATGAAGAATGTTAGGGGCGCCGTGTCGGCACACAATGCCGGTCACAAATTTCTCTGAGACTGTTTGCGCAGTAATATCGCTGGTGGCGAACGCCTCAACGTATTTAGTGAAATAATCAGTAAATACAATAATATACCTATTACCACTGTCAGAACGAGGTAATGGCCCTACACAATCGACCCCTACGCAGCTCAAAGGGACCGCTAACATGTACGGGTACTAGATTCGCCTTAATTTTATGATTCGTTGACTTAAACGTTTGACAAGTGTGACAAGAGCGACAATAATCAATAACATCCTGCTTTAAGCTAGGCCAGAAATATTTGCGCTTTACCAGATAAAGCGTTTTACGAATGCCGAAGTGTCCCGCAAATTTACTGTCATGATTTGCTGATAAAATGCGCTGTTTAAGACAATCAGGTACATAAAATCTAGCCGTGGAATTAGGAAGCACCTTATACAACAAATTGTTATGTACTTCATAATTTTGAGTAATCCTTAATTCATTTTCAGCGAGAGCCTTATGAATTTTGCAAATTTCATGATCGCTCATCTGAAATTCGGCAAGATTTTTGATTATTTCTTCTTGTTCAGAACATTCTGCTTCGATACCTGAATTTACACTGCCAATAACTGGGTGTGACTGTAAATTTTCAATGTCAACGTGTGAAGTATCTGTATCAGTAGGAAAACGCGAGAGAACGTCTGCATTTTTGTTACTTGTGCCCTTGCGCGGCTGAATGTCTAAGTTGTATGCTGATAGGGCAAGGCCCCATCTTGCGATCCTACCTATTGCATTCTCCTTTTCCAGGACTGCTTTTACGGACTTATGATCAGTGTAAACCATAACAGCGTGCTGAAAAAGATACGGTCTAAAATACTGCACAAATGTAACAACAGATAAGGTTTTGAGTTCGGTTATCGAATAGTTTTTTCCGCCGGTTTTAAACTTCTACTCGCATACGCTATCGGATGCTCTGCGCCATCAGGTCCGAGTTGGGCAAGTACTGCCCCTATCCCTTGCATTGACGCATCAGTCTGTATAATGAACGGTTTTTCGAAATCGGGATGCTTTAAAATCGGCGCGCACATCAAACGACGCTTTAGCTCAGTGAATGCGCTCTCTTGCTCATTAGTCCATGCGAACTTTTTATTCTTACATAGCAAGCGAGTTAAAGGTTCTGCAATTCGGGCGAAATCTCGTATAAAACGACGATAATATGATGGCAGTCCTAGAAACGACTTTACTTCACGAACCGTTTTAGGTGCGGGCATGTCTAATATCGCGCAAACTTTTTCTGGACTGGGGGAGATGCCTGAAGCGCTGATAACGTGTCCTAAGTAATGTACGTTGGACTGAGAGAATTTGCATTTGTTTACACGTAACTTAATGCCTGCGGTACTTAATCGCGATAGCACACTATCCAAGCGGACTAACATTTCTGTATGCGATTTTCCGAAAATAAGTACATCATCTAAATATACCATGCAAGTCTCCCATTGCAAGCCGGATAGAAGAACATCCATCAAGCGCTGGAATGTTGCGGGTGCATTGCAAAGCCCAAAAGGAAGGTACTTAAATTCGAAAAGCCCTTGTGGTGCGCCAAATGCCGTCTTTTCGCGATCACTCTCTGCTATTGGGACTGTATAATATGCGCTAGCCTGATTGAGCGTTGTAAAGTACTTAGCGTCCTTAAGCGTGTCCAAAATTGAGTCAATACGAGGAATGGGGTAGCTGTCTTTTTTAGTAATTTGATTTAAACCGCAAAAATCGATACAAAGACGATAGCTCCCATCCTTTTTACGAACTAATACTGTATTCGTGCACCATGGTGACTGACTCCTACGTATTATGTCCTGTTTTTCTAATTTTTCGACTTCTTTTCTTATTATTTCACGTTCTTTTGGTGAAATTCTATAAGGCATTTTTTTAATCGGCCTACTGTTTCCTGTACTGATCGTGTGTTCCACTAAATCTGTGCGACCAAAATCAGTGTCATTTAATGCAAAAACGTTGGGATACTTCGATAGTAACTGAATTAAAGTCGCTTTTTCAGAAATAGTCAAATTTGTGTTATTCAAGTTAACATTTTCCGTTAACCAGCTTTCGATGTGTATGTTCACCCTAGAAGTCTGTTTGCTGTTTACACTCATGATTAATGAGTTTTGCGACTGAGTCAATGCTTTAATGGTACCAATGTTAGTGTTTGCATGCAGAAATACTTTTTCGGCGTGTGGGTTCAAAACAGATAGTTGTATGCGTCCACTTATTGGCGATGAAAGGCATGGCGCAAAATAACATGAAGTATCTGCGAAATTAGGTGATGTTGGCGTAAAATAAACGGATTTAGTGTTATGATAACGAGATGAGGTTGGCGCTGTAAGCTCAGTGATACTATACGCGCCTAAAATAACATTCTCATCGAGTCGGATTTCACCTCTACTCGCAGGAGATTCATACATTACACCATAACACGGAATTTTCGCCTGCTTAAAACTTATATAAGCATGCTCATTATTCACTGTATAATTTTTGAATCGGCGCAAAAATTCGAGCCAAGTAAGAGTGGTGTGAATGCGCTTTCTTGAACCTGCGCAACAATTGTCTCATCTATATCTTCTACGCATATATTTATGAATACGCATCCTAAAAGCAGTACGGGGAGAGCATTCGCCCCATAAGCGTTAACAGTTGTAGGAAATAACGAAATATTAGACAACTGCTTAAGAAGTTCGCTGTCTATAATTGAATAGGCTGCGCCAGAATCTACCATAGCACTAGTCCAAATTTCATTATTCAGGCATACATTTATATGCGGTGATAACTTATTTGTATTAGATGTTAAATTAAAAATCTGTGCAATGTTTCCGGTTCTTTGTGCAGAATTCCTTTTTCTGAGTGTGTGGTTTTGCTTATTTGCGCTAGCTGAACAAGTGCTTCGCCTAACCCTACACCTGGTTGAAAATGCTGCCTCTGCGTTTATGTCTGCGTTTCGCTTCAAACACAAAAACGGGAACTGTATGCGCATCCAATAAAAAAGCAAAGATGAGCGCGCCTACAGAAAAGACAAACACGACAATGTTTATTGTGATTTGTAACTGTCCTTTTAGCAGATTATTTATGCCACTCGTAGCACTTTTCTGTACGCCTATTATGACATGCTCTATGGCTTCACCAGCTCTGTACAAAACATTTCCTACTACTTTACCACCACCTGACAAAACTTCATACACACTGCTCGATCCTAAAGCCATTTCAGCTGTGTAGTTAACTAAATTGTTAAGTACATGCTCAATATGATCAATACGAAAATAATTTGCTGTAAATGTTGTATGCCAAATGTATGAGTATAAGCCAAATTCTCAAAAATTTCAGGCGTATTAAAGCTAAAAAAAGAGAAGTTTCCGTTCCATGCAACTTGTACAGGTATTAATGTAACATGCGCTTTACCAAAAAAGTAGTCCAAGTGCCATTCTCCTTAAAGTAAGCAACTTTAGGAATATAGCAAGATACTAGTAGGACTTATCGATGTAAGATCATTACTGCCAGCTATAACATACATGATGTGACAATTAGCTTGAACGGGCAAAAATGTATAGCACGTATTATTAACGCAAAAGTCTCTGAATACTTTTTCAGCTTTTACTTGCTTGCATTGCCAAAAAACAAGCGCCTGACCCCTAAAATCAGCAATTTTTAATGCCTTGTAGCAGAATAAACTGTTCAAATTTTTGAATCCAGTCGCAAAATGCTCATATATGTTTCCAGAAACAATTTGGCGTACGTATAGCTAAACTGAAATTGTTATGAATGTTTGACAATCGTAAATCGTCCAATACAGCTGCATTTACATTATGCTGATTTCCACAATGCAGTTCTTGCTCTCTGTAGTGCTCATTCATGATCGCTCTATCAAATTATGTATTATACGCTCCAAATCTGTTGCATCGAGACTCATTTTCTGTGTATGCTGAATGTCCCTTAGTGCTTGCTTTCGTGCTTCTTGTTGAATATTTTGGAATTCTTCCAGAAGGGTGTTTTTATGGGACTTCGTGTCAACTGAATTGAAGAAAAAATACTCAGAAGAAATTCGGAACGAATATTTGTCACTCGGTAGGTATGATTCGTTATATCTAGCCTACACCTTAGGTTACTCGGAAGTGTGGTGTCCTAGTGTGTACGTTCTTGTAAAAGAAGTCGGTAACGACAAATATTGGCAATACAAGTAGGTACATAACCCTCCTGTTACCAGGGTCACGCACCTAAATTACCAAGGTCTAGATCGAAACTAGTCATTGGGGAATATAAATATGGATAAAAATACATATTTCTGGTAGCCAAGAGCATGAGAATTTCAAAAATGTCATTAAGTTTGCACAAAACTGAAGACCAATTGAAAAAACCGTATTTGAACATTCAAATGTGTAAGAAATTCAATCTGCGACATACGTAACTTACATGTTATAAAATCATGGAATAAAGCTTTTCTGATAAAATATAGGTCAATACGTTTTCTTTTGCTCAATAAAACATGTGTTGCAGTGAAAAAAAGAAGGGTACTGAAGCTTGCCACATAAGAATTTATATCCTTACAGTAAAGTGCAAAAAAACAGGCAACTAGATCACGAATCTAAAGCTCGGTAAAAGTAGGGCTAAGTAACATAGGTACTAGGAAAAAAAACATATGAATGACAAAACAAATGGTCAAATTAGCACAATTTGGCTAGAAGCAGTTCCGTTTTAACTCAGTACAGATATTTGGAAGAATAATAAAGGCAAACAGATTCAAATCTGGTATAGGATTTAATGCAATAGTGGGATAATTGAAAAAAATTTTTCTACAGGCTTTAAAGGCGCGCTCGCCAATATGTTACGCCCCGGAACTAAGCTTGCCTTCCAAGAATAACTGATAACATTTATTCCGGTGCAATTTTATTCTTCGCAGTGCAGCCTAATATTCCAAAAGACACAAACGACCACTCCACAACTCTTTTTGTCGAGCAACCTGCACAATGATGCAAAAACATGTTAAAAAAGCACTGATCCTAATAATCGTGCAAGTCGTGAAGACACTGTAATGTATATATCTACGTTCTTAGATAAAGTGCATGCATAACATCTGGCAAGAACAATACAATAGTTACCTACCGTATGAATGTACATAAAGGAATCATAATCAAAATACCCCCCCCAGAATTCAATTTTCGAAAATTTTATTTCATTTTTTTCACAATTTTCTGATGGCAGTGGATAGTGCGTGATGATAAACTTCGAGAATTGTGTTTTTATCACATACCACCATTTTAAGACCATTTTTTGACGGCAAAAATCTTGCAGTCCCAGAATTTTTCTTGCTGCCCACGGCCGCTATAGTGCTGCCTCCTTGTCCTCCCTTAAATTGCCCATCTTAAGAAACTGCAACTCTTACCCTGAACTGTCGATTTTCGAAAAAATTGCTCAAAATTGATTTATAAGCATTTTTTGGCGAGTCTAGAGTGTCAAATATTTTTGAAGCTTTCTGCCATACACTTATTTAAATGCTCAATCTAAACAATTTTTAAAATTTTCTCTAAAAGTTTAATGGACATCATCCTGAACAATAAAATGCTGTTTTTATAGAGCAAATCGTTTCTTGGGCCAATAGAGCACTTTGACAATGTAAAATTCAAAATGCTGTTTTGCTTGTTTCACATCAAGATTTATGTAAATATCAAAGTCGGCTACACTAATTTCATATAAAAGATACAAAACTAGATTATGCAATAGTTTAAAATCTTGTACACAGATATTGTCAATAAGTGGAACACACAAATCATGTTTCAATATCAAGTTTAATCACTTAAATAAATGAGTTATGCATGTAAGCTCTATCCACATAATAAGTGATATCTTTGGTCAATACAAATGGCATTTATTTGTTGGATTCTGAAAAATTATAAAAAAAAACATTCTTTGAAAAAGCTAGCAAACTGAATGAGCTTTTGGAAAAACTGAATATATTTCCAGGGAGACTCAAAACCCACAATTTGAGATAAATACCTATGTAAATATAGAGGAAATTCTTTGCAAATATTTGTGTTCTTATTGCATTTAAGCACAAGGCAAGATTTGTGCACAATTGAGCAATGACTGACAAGCAATATTTCTCAAGCCAGCTTTATTAGATATTCAATTCATTGAGCAGCCAGAATTCCATTGTGCAAGGCACTTATACAGTATGTGATGCTTGTGTAGTCCCAGTTAATCATGCATGGCCTGCTAGTGCCATATTCCATTTATTTATTCAGGGTGCCACCTTTGCTTTAGAATATGTTGCTTCAGCTCTTAAACAATTTAGCGGGAGAAAGAGTTCCTCCAGCCAAAGAAATGCCAGCAGGCATTACAGTATGCCTTTTAGCACATAAATAAAAATTATGTGCACCTTCAACATTATACTTCATGAAAACATTTCTCCACCCAGGGAACACACTAGTAGGATTTACAGGTTGGCCTAAAATGATGAGGAATGCTGAAGCTCAACTAAAAAGTAAAATCAATAGCATAAAAATGTGCTATTAGACCATATTCAATAAGGATATGAAGACATTGATTAAAATATGTAATATCTACATTAATTATGTTTATATGAATGATTATGTAAATTACATAAAAACATTCAAAATAAAATAAGTACATTCATAGTACATATAACTTGCAAGAATCAAAATTTAAAATTTAAATTCAGGGGGACTAAAATAAATGGAAAGAATATTGAGAACAAAAGGCGATGTCAGAATTTTGTCAGAAAGTTTTTGAAATGCAAAGAACTTAAAATAGCATTTGTTCCCTCTCATTCTTGAGTCTTCAATTTATTATTATTCTAAGAACTCAACAATTCTGTAAGCTCAATAGAGACACATATTATGCAATTGTTTCTGAAGTAAAAATTTACAGCTATTCAGTGGTGCAGGCATTATCTACAACTTCTTACAATCAAGATTTAAAGGCACAATAAGCTGGAAAAGTTGTGCATATGATTGGACTTGATCTAAAATTTTAAAACTTCCAAGCTATGTTGAAGTTGTGAATAGTATTAGAATAAATACTCTTTTATTAATCTGACATTTAATTCAAGAAGTTTAATGTAACAGTACTGTTAGCACATTTTGAATGAGTCCGGCATAGTATAGAAGCAGGTCAGGGAACAGGTCAATTTTATGATTATTGTTGTTCAGGTCCACAACATTCAAAATCTTGGGTCTCAGGTCTAAAATTTCAGAGGATCCCCAGTGCCATGGCTGAACAAGGTCACACAGCTGCCACTGCCTCTGATGGGCAGCACAAAATTGCAGGAAGGTGCATGATTTTTAAAAGTCAAGAATGGTCTCAAAAATGGTGGTGTATTCCAAGAAAAACGTCATTTTTAAACAATTTTCATTGAGGTCTATCATTGATATAAAATTGCAAAAAAGTTTGAAAAATTAAAATTGAGTTCTAAAGTGAGGGCAGCAGTATGTATTTGATCTTCTGGTGGGGGAGGGTAGCCTACCTCCACAGCTTCCAGCTTCCCTTATGCCCACATGTAGTCCAAACTATCAAACTAAGCTTGATGCAACATCATAATGCTGCAGTTACTTACACTCTTACAAATTGCAACAGAAGCACAAAAATGCAGATGCTGCTTGCCAACTTATTGTAACTAGCATTTATAAAGAAGTGCCTATGTTATAGATGAACAACAGAAGGTAATCCCTCAATGGCAATTATGAACACCTTTAAAAATTGCACACTTTTTACTGAATTTAATTTGCAGAGCATACTTTTATCTAAAGCTATACTATGTTGTGTATAAGAAGGTAAGTATTTGCATAGACAGCTTAACAAGAGAGAGGACTCAGCTTACACTTTCCATCCCATATTTAATAAGCTGAGAAATTCTTGAATCTATCACAATGTTATTGCCAATCTTTTTGATTCACTTTATTAAGGAAAACAAATGTAAAAATTACTACTCGAAAAACGAAAAATAATATCAAGAAGTGTTGTACTGAATGATAAGGATGTGACAGTAATAAATCTCACACACAAAATGCAACGCTGTTTTAACAGAAAAATGACAAACTTGGCACATTGATGCCTTAGCCCTCAAGTTCCTGTGTGGTTTTGAAGTCAAAGGTTCCTGCTAAAACACTGTCCTAGCCAGGTTAAAATGTAATTAGTCTCACTCAACATAGCAAATATTAGTATCATTTTGTGCAATTTTTTAAGCTCTTTTTGAATATGTGTGTCATTTTTTGCTAAAGTGACTTTATGAAAAGTCTTAAGTAAAAATTGCTATTATACTTGAGCATATCCATGAGGTGAACATGCATAAAATAAATAAAAATAATATATTTAAGTTGACTAAAATATAATTTTAGGACTGTAGTAGCTGATTAAGAAGTAGGAGCTCACCAATCTTGCACTAATCATTGACCAACACTTTTTTGTAATTTAAGTTTTTATGTGACTAATCCATAAAATATGATATTTTTTAGG
>JAVLUZ010000445.1:11868-101605 GCA_036768485.1 Mermis nigrescens
CCATCCTCCCCATTTTTGGCGAAGACTTGCGTTTTGTTGGTTATTTTTAGGTGTTTTTGCCATTTTTGACCTAGAATCAAAATTGCTAACCAACCACCCATCACTAAAAATGGCCAAAGACCCCTACCCAGAAATTTCCAGCCATTACATGTATGTCAAGGAGCCCTCAACAAAAATTTTAAGCTGCAACATGCATATTTTATAGTGATAGTTTTTCTATTTACTCTTGCTTACAGCTTACATTCAAAAATACTGTATCACTTCGTAAAATTCTAATAATTAGATGCATTTTTGCCATACTAAAAATTAAATTCAAAAATATTCAAAAGATCTCCACCAAAAATCGTCTGACAGTGACTTGAGTCTTGAACCCTGAGGGGGTAATACCCCTGCCTCACCCCTAACCCCCTACGAGAATGTGTGTTTTCCGATCCACGTAGCGAGCATGGGAATAAAAACTTAGTCATCCTATGAATAATCAATTGGCACTTTGCTGTATGTAACTTGGTGTGACTGGGTACGTGCCAAAAAGCATAAGAAAAGCCTATAGGTAAAAACAGCCTCTGTACTGCAGATGCATTCTAATTAATTAATATTCAACGGATATATTAAACTTATTCAAATGTGATTTTAACCCTCGGCGCCTCTTGACACTTTTAAGCTTTGCCCTCAGTGCTGAGACTGAGGCTCTAAAAATGCAGAGCCTTGCCAAGGCCTCGGTCCGATCACTGCATATAGGTTCATTTTGTCCTATTGGACCTCCTAATTAACTCTACACAACAAACAAAATCAAGATTTTTAAATCTCTAAAACATATTGCTTGATTGTAGTAAAACCCTTATTGTTTTGTGTGATTTTAATCTACCGGGTATTAGATGGAATAAAACTGATGTATTATCTGAAAATAGTATATGTCTTTCAATTTTTTGTTACCGTATATAAATATGTAGTTATGAATTATATCAACATGTACATCACCCTACCTTAGGTCAAAATATTTTAGATTTATTATTCACATCTGATAAATTATTGATTAATGATTGCATAACAAGACCTCTTTTGCTGCAAGTGATCATGATTCTGTTATTTCAAAATTTTACTACCGTTTGAAGTCGGGCAACAAGTAGCTTTTAAACATAATTTTGCAGAAGCTGATTATGAATCTATGTTTACTTTTCTTGCCAACATTCAGTGGCCATTGATCTTTTCTACTTGTGTGTGTGCGTGCGACAATAGACAATTTTTATAACCATTTTTTATCAGTGATTCAATATCTTATTCTTTTGTTCCGTTTTCCAAACCTGGTAGTTAGTAAATATCCCAAAAAATATTAGACGACTGTTGTCAAAGAAATTAAAATTCTGGAGAAAATCTAAATTTGATCCTATGTTCAGAAGTACTCACACTAAATACAGTAGACTTGTAAGGATAGCTATAAAGGAATATTATTGTGCACAGGAACGTAAACTGTTAAAAATGGATCCGATCCAAAGCATTTTTATCGTTTTATTAATACTAAGAAAAATCTGTCAAATAATATGCCCGACATAGTTGTTGGCAACTCTATTATAAATTCAGACTTGCAAAAAGCAAATGTTTTTGATAAATTCTTTGCATCTGTTATCAGTTGACAATGGTTTCCCTATTGATACCAAAAACTTAAGTCGCAAAGATATACTTGATGTAAAGGTAGATTTTAGTTTTGAATCTGTACTAAACTCCATTCAAAATCTTAAGCAAAGTTTCTCTATTGGGCCTGATGGTATTTGTTCATATTTTATCAAAAGATTATGCCCATTTCTTGTCGAGCCGCTTAGTTCTACAGTGCTTGCCATGAATGTTCATGGTTTAATATGCACCATAGGATGATAAAGCTTGTTAAGGCTTATAAGTTTAACATGTCGGTCGTGCGTGGGCGGAAATAGGACCGCACTGGATTTCTGAGATATTACCCCCTGCTGACCTTGACCTTGTGCACCTCATGTGGGGGGACATGTAAAGATATAATCCTAACAAGCTCTAAAAGCTTATTAAAGCATAAACATTTGTGACGAGTAGTGTATTTTCAAAGTTTCTTATAGAAGAGGGATTTTGGTGTCTGGGAAAGAGGGTGTTCGGATTTCTGGGGTTGCATACCCCATAAACACACCTGGGCAATGCCCCATATTGCCCACAACTGGCAATGGGCCGGACCAATCCTGCAACTGGGCAAAAGGTCTCTGAGATGGAGGCTGTTTTGTACATGGGCATAGATATATGCTGAAGGTCGATGACAGTCTAAATATGATGACTTGAGAAGCAAATACGCAAACTACTTCTATTTATGCACAAAGTAACCTTTTTCCAAGTGCATGACAACTCCAGATAACCCTTTTTAAAGAAGCAGCCAACCTTTTTTGCGAACCCTCTAATTTTTTTAAGGAAGCAGACAACTTTTTTTATGGATCAACCAACTTTTCTATGTGAGCAGGCAACCATTTTTGGGAAGCGTCCAGTGTTTTTTTGTACTCAGCAAAGATTTTTCCTGATGTACATAAGACTTTTCCGGACCGTCTTTGTACATGTACAAAGACTTTTTGGGAAGACAAAAATTGCAAAAAAGGTCTAAAGTTGATATATATCTTTATAATGGCAGAAATTACATTTCAAAAGAAAAAATGTCAATTTTTTAAGCGCTTCCCGCCGTTTCAAGACAATTCTTAGTGAATTTAGACCTTAGAGACCAGTAAATTGGCTACAATACACTACCAAAAGTCTAACAACTCTCAAATCAAATCAAATCAAAAGTTTATTTGTCATCAAACAAAAAAATGGACAAATAATTTAGGTAAATCGGAATCAAAACACACGTATTATTCTTCAATTGCATGAAAAATTTTTTGATACATACATTATATGGTTCCAATCGATACCCAAACAACTACCTGCATGCATAAATTACAGTTTTATTAATGCAAAATAATATTAAATCTGGACCAAAAAGTTTGATAGACAAGGACACGTAAAGGCAAATTAAAAATGCGCTTACTTATGGCCCTGAAGAAAAGCATCAAAACCAAGGGTTTTCAATCTCATCATAAATGCTTTCCAGTTAAGAGGTTGTATTACATGCTCAGGCAAAGAGTTCCGTACAGAAACAATTCGATTGCAAAATGCATATTTTCTAATGTTCAGATTTGATTTGTATACAATTAGTTTCCGAGTTTGTGGCACAATTTGACCCCGTATTGAGAACAAAAAAGTCTTGAAAAGGCAGTGCTCCAAATTTTATGATAGAATAGGCCATGTTTAAATCAAAATAGAGCCATTGTACATTTTCTACTAAATTTATGTCCATAATGAGGTAGGGGTTCCAAACTACAGTGCTGTACTCAAGAAGGGTCCTAACATAAGTTGTAAAAGCCTTTATCAGCATTTTATTTTCTTTTCGAAACAAAAGTTAGAAAAATCAGGTTCGAGACTCTCATTGATTTCTTTACCTACTATATATTCACAATGTACTCTAGATTTCAAATTTTTTGATATCAAAACACCAAAATCTTTCACGTCAGTCACATCTTTTGGTATTTGAAAATTATCGATTTTGTAACAATGTTCAGGGGTTAGACCTTCCCATCTGCAAAAGAAAACATTTATTTAATGATATCTTCAACTGCCACATGCCAGCCCAAGTTTGGATGTGCATCAAATCATTTTGCAAATCGATAAAGTTTGAGGCAAGATTAGAGATCTTCATATCATCAGCAAAAAGTGAGATAGAACTGGTGGTCTGATGAGCACACAAGTCGTTTATGTACAGCAAAAACATTGTAGGGCCTAACACACTAACTTGAGGGACCCCACTCAAAACAGGAAGTGAATCAGACAAGGAATTTCCTATTTTAACTTTTTTGGATCTCCCATTTAAAAAAACTTTCAACCAGTCCAAGCAAAAACCATTAATGCCATATGCACCCAGTTTAACTAGAAGTTTCTTGTGTGTCAAATGTCAAATGTCAAATATCAAATATCGAATCAAATCAAATGTCAAATCAAATTTTATTGTCAAAAGCGACTTCAGAATTAGCTGAAATGCTTTACTGGAGCAAGGAAACTCAAGTTTCAATGGAACAAACGTATACTAATCGTGATATTTCTAGTAGAACGCGAAATTTTTATACAAAAAGTGCATCAAACACCGCTATTTTATGTGTACATAGGATTTTCTGCTTAAAAAACACTGATTTTTTAACACAGGCGCTCTATTTTTAACATTTCTAGACCTCCCAAAAAACGTCAAAGAAGGTTGGAAAAAGTGGAAAAAATTTTTGGGTCTTGTCTAAAATGTCTGTCTACCAAATCGCTGGGAAAAAATGGTGGAGCAGAGCATTAGCCAACTTCTTTGGTAACCGACCAAACTTTTTGAGGCAGCAGGCAACCTTTTCTGGGAACCGACCAACCTTTTTATGGGAGCAGGCAACCTTTTGGGAAACCGATCAACAGATAAAAAAATTCAGGTTGGTAACATTGTTTGGGCCACCGTTTTTTCCCAGCGATTTGGTTGACATTATAGACCAAACCCAAAATTTTTTTCCACTCTTTCCGACCTTTTTCCACGTTTTTTGGGAGGTCTGAAAACGTTAAAAATACAGCGCCTGTGTTTAAAAATCACTTTTTTAGGTAGAAAATTTTATGTACACATGCAATAGCGGTGTTTGATGCACTTTTTGTATATAAATTTCGCGCTCTACAGGAAATATCACGATCAGTATAAGTTATTTATGTTAAAACTTGAATTTCCTTCCTTCAGTGATATTTTAGCGAATTCTGAAGTCGTTTTTGACAATTAAAACTATAATTTATCAAATGGCGCGAAGCGCCAGAAAATTTTGAAATTTTAGCTCTCTAAATCATTTTTGCATTACAAAAACTGTGCAGAAGGTAAGGATTTTCAATCGCAATGGAAATCTAGGACCAGATTCTCAATAAAAATGCTGCAATTGGCGCCACGCGGCTTAAACATTAATAACAAGTAAGAATTAAATCAATTTGGCGCGAAGCGCCGAAAAATTTTTGTAGTTTCACCTCTCTAAAACGCATTTTGACTGATATTGAGAATAAGGTGACCTCCTAGAAATTAACTTTGCATGGATGATTTAATCTAATTAAGGGTCAAGGAATTCAAATCTGGAAGAATTAGGTGTCGGTCGGCATTATTGACCGAGTTACAGGCTGTTGAACTTCATGTGTTTAAGGATAACAAATTAATTAAGACGAACTGGGCTATTCTCAATATTAGCCGTTTTTACTTCTATTATACTAAGGCTTAGGCTTAGTATATCTGAAAAGGTGTTTAAGGCTGCTTAGGTCGAGGTAGCTCCCGCTCTGGTCGATGTATAGATGCTTAGGTCGATGTATAGATGCTTAGGTCGATATAGAGATGATTATATGTTGAAATGTCAAATTTTCAAAAAAACGGGATTTTATGCCTTCTCAAGCAATAATCTATAACGTAGATGTTGAAAACACGATCTGTCAACCATTAGAGTGAAAAAAATCTTTGAAAAAAATTCTTCTTCTAAAATTTTTTTTCACTCACATGGTTTTCCGTCAGTTGTTTCGACTTCTAAGGTAAAGATTATTGTTTGAAAAGGCATAACAGCACGTTTTTTGAAAATTTGACAAGGTCACCTTATTCTTTATAAACTCCCGCATTTTTGCATTACAAAAACTAACCGAATCCGTGCAGAGGATAGGGATTTTCAATCGTAGTAAAGTTCTAGATCAAATTGTCGATAAAAATGCTGTAATTGGCGCGGCGCGGCTTAAAGATTAATAATAAGTAAGAATTAAATCAATTCGGCGCGAAGCGCCGAAAAATTTTTGAGGTTTTAACTCTCTAAAATGCATTTTTAGCAGTACAAAAATTTTCCACAAATGCCAACCAAGCCCAAAAATTTTTTTTATTTCCCAAAATTCTGGTTTACAAATAGACCAAAGAGTGGAAAAAACGTGGTTTGGGCAGGTGCGCTCTCCTGTCGACAGGTGCGTGCGCGATTACAGTAAAGACACATTCTTGAAGTATTAGTTAATGCATTGCCTTGGCGTACTTCTTGAAACTTTGAGCATGTATTATTTTGAGAAGCACAAATCGCGTAACTATAATTTACTCAAAGCCAAACAATCGCGGAACCGTACCTGCTTGGCCTGAGATTGCTAGAGCGGTAGTCAGACCCTTGGAAGTTTTCAAAACAGCCTTCTTTCGGCTAAAAACAATGAGACCTAAGTATATAAGGATTAAAACATTGCTTTTGGTCGTTTCAGCAGCACTCGTTTTTTCAATAAAAACATAAAATCCCTAAAAACTTAAGAAAATGCAGTAAATTGGACAAAGTGTAATCAATAAATCTGTATTTGCTCAAAATGACACCTTTTTCACAATTCTCACTACAAGTCTGGGGAATTGGGTTGCTGCAGTGCAGCCATTTTACGGAAGTCAGTAGCAAACAAATATGAGTGACATAAGAACGGGCTATGGAATTTATACATATACCCCCAGAATCTGAACTCCTGAATAGTAAGGTGAGGCTAGCTTTGGCAAAAGTTCGGGGAAAAAGAACTTTCGAACTTATTTCTGAAAACGCAAGTTTCCTTCACACGATACATGCATTTTTTCAGTTAAGAAGGCAGACAATCGCGGGACGCCTTTATTATTATCGTTTTGTAACTTAAACAGGAGTTTTTCAATTTTTTGTTATATAATAACATTAACATTTTTCAATGAAAAACTGATAAATTCACAGATCGACAAGAAAACGTTTATTGTCAGAAGACAAGTAATCTGTCCATTAATATATTTTTGAAAAAATTGTACTTACAAATCTACTTTTTTGCTTACACAATTTTATTTTTCAATTATTTTAAATCAGTATTTAATCAGTCTTTACGAGGCTTGATCAATAACGATATGGTTTTTTGGTGAAAAAGCAGTATGGCAATACCAGGACTCTATTTTTCAACAAAGCCATCAGACATGCTCAGACACCCGAGCCAACATTTGTGTCACTATTGTAAGTGTAGCACGAATGCTGCACCCACCTGCTTACTTATGCCCTAGACTTAAGCTCACGCGCTCGCACTGGCGGTAATTGCCCTTTTTAGGGGGACAATCACCAACCGGCGACTCGGGGGTAAGTGGCCCGGCCCTCTATGCACGCACTTAGTGAAACTTACTTACTTAACCCCTTTTGAGATTAAGTACCTAAATAATGTAAGTTCCCCGGAAACCTAATTCAGGGCTCAAAAAGATTATTATTTAACTTGTTTTGGGATCGAATTCCGGTGCTTGAAAATATTGAAGGTTCCTAAGTATTGTGTAGCACAAGGACAGAATTCAACAGCATGGAAATTTAACCGAGCCCAATATAGTTAATTAAATTATTAATTTTTACGATATTTTTGGACAGAAAATTATGAAGCAATGAAAAACGCGACAGCATGAAGATGCATGCTGCTGACTGTCGTGTTAAGCTAATTAGTTAAAACAAACAATGTAATTATGAGGGCACGTAGCCCGCCAACGGCATACAACAAATGCCGTTAAGGCACACAAATAAAATAGCAAATGCATAGGGGCGAAAAGAACCTGCCCACTATGCGACAAAAACGACGAAATTTCCCTGCAGCCACGCAGGGGAAAAACAAGGGAGACTATGTGCGGAAAACAGCGTGGAAGCTGGCAAAAAACTGGGAAGCTTAATGTAAAAAGAAAAATCTTAAAGTGACATCCTGTCATCCAAAAATTTAGGTCTTGTTTTAAGGAATGTGGGTTTTTGTATAATAAAAAGGTGAAATCTAAGGTTGAACAATGGTTTTGCAGGTCAAAGTTCAATCTTTAGGCAAGACAGCATAGCTTTTGATGTTTTCAGATATTATTTTGTGAGTTTCTGTCATATTTTAAAAATTTTTCAGTAAATAGCTTTAAAATTTATTGTTCTTTCTAATGAGCTATGTCTCATGTTCTGAATCCTCCTAGTTTGTTCAGGAAAGTTCAAAAACCTGAAAATTATTCATTGTACAGTGAAAACAACATGAGATGGCTATAATCAATTATAAGCAATATTTGACAAAAGCCTAGACAGTAAAAGAAAGCATTTGTCAAGCTAAAGAAACTAAAAACTACTGTAAGAAGAAATTAAAGTTTACTTATTATAAAATTTGTGACATAATGGTTTTTAATCCTAGCGCCTCAGGGAGAAAATCATAAACTAATGCACTAATGTTATTGGCACTACTGAATTAAATCTGAAAAAAGGCCTCCTATTGTATTTGAGTCATTTAATAGAAAGAACAAACTTGGAAATGTACATGTTAACCAGCTTAAACTTCATAAAATTAAGATAAACCATAATAATGATAAGAAGGCGCACTAAAATTTGACCATTCCAAGGCTTAATCCTTGCAAGATGGAGAGGAAGGAGGTCTTAAAGTTCACACTACCCATATAAGTTTCATGGCAAGAAACAATAAAGGACTATGCTTAAAAGTGTTGACAGAACAGAAAAAGTAAAAATTTAAACATTAGTTTGTTTAAAGACTTGTACCTACTTAGCTTGAATAATTAATAAACTCTTGTTTTGAGTATTGTAAATCAGGCAAATATCCTGAAAAGCACATTGTTCTTCCGGTCTAATGATAAACAACACAAAGACAAGATCAGCACCACAAATCACCCACATTTAAATGTGCATCCAGAAAGCACTGACCAATTTCATCTATTTGAAATTCAAGATTACAGAACTGATTTGAAAATCTAGAGAAGAGATACTCCATCTCAACTTTTTATTGATATAGGTATAGGATGCAATAAAAATGTTAATACTCAACTGACAGACATCCACCAAAGCTTTTAAGTGTAGTTTTTGGAAATCAACTGAATTATAGGTTACTTAACTGTTTTCTGCTCTATCT
The DNA here is from genome assembly GCA_036768485.1 of Mermis nigrescens. Taxonomy (NCBI): domain Eukaryota; kingdom Metazoa; phylum Nematoda; class Enoplea; order Mermithida; family Mermithidae; genus Mermis; species Mermis nigrescens. The sequence continues at coordinate 20,818 of JAVLUZ010000445.1, forward strand.
TATAGACTGTGGCCTGACAACACAAAATGACTTCACATACTAACTTCTACTTGCATACTTTGACTAAATCAGACACTCACTGGCTATATATTTACCAACAGTCAAAACTGCACTCTAGCTCAACATCATTAGCAGATTTGTGGGTGAGTGCACTTCAGAGCCAAGGTGACTGGAAGTCTGAGGTTCCACCTCAGCCAAAGATATGATTGCTATTATTCAATATTTGGCATAAGCAATCACACCAACAACCAAGTAAGCTACTGACGCCTGTCTGGGCATGAGGGGGTTTGGAAGGGTATGCTCCCTCCAAGGAACCAAAATACCCTCCCTAGAAATCATAATACCGCATGTAGCTGTGAGGGCTTTGAGGGGGTATGCACCCTCCACCCTAAGAAAACAAAATACCCCCAGCAACAGAAACCCAAATACCCACCCCCAATGAATTCAATTTTAAAAATATTTTTTTGTTTTTTCCCTAATTTTTCAATGCTAATAGATAATTCTCAATGAGAAACGTTAAAAAATAGTGTTCTTTTGTCATACTACTATTTTTAAGGCCATTTTTGGACCTTAAAAAAATCTTGTACCTTCCAGAATTTTGGTGCTACCCACCTATGCAAAATACTCCCCAGAATTGAAAGTGGTGTTTTTTGCCATACCACTATTTTTCAGGTAATTTTTTGACCTTTGATAAATAGTGCTTCCCAGAAATTTGGTGCCGCCCACCTATGCTATCATGCACTAGATGGCTATAGTACAGAACAAGCAGAGTATTTGCTCTGGGTCTGATCTGCATGTACTAGACACTTTAAGATTTACAAAACTGAGGAACAAAGATATCAGAAATGGCGACACTGCATACAATGAACTTATTATTCTAGCCCGTCTTTATGGCTTTGTACTCCTCTTTGACCTAAAAGAGTTTGGAGGAGTCCCTGTGAATATACAGGCTCAGATGCAACATACTGAATTTCTCATTATGACTTTTGCATGCAATGCCATTTATGACACTGACTTTGTGTTTGGAAAGTGGTGCACCAAATCTGACATGGAATAAGTGTTTATGAAGATATGCTCAGTACTTAAGGACACAGAGACTCTTCAATTTGACAGTCTTATAGAGGGCATGTTTCCTATCAATGTGTCAGCTGATGGACACCAGTACTGTGCGCTTCATGTAGTTGCCATGCTGCATCTTTTTACTTTTGCCAATCAAAAGGTAAATAGCACGCAGCAAGCTAGTTTCTTATGTCCTGCTGTTCACGCATGGTTTTCACAGACAAAAATTAACAACAGAGCTGACCTGGCAACCCTGTGTCAGCGTAAGCAACTTACTGTTCATATAATTGGTAAATTGATACCATTATTTATTTAATTTTGTAATGAAATGCGCTGATTCAGAAGTGTAAATTTTTACTGCTAGGTAACTAACTTTATATTCAACTGGCATGTACTTATAGCACATGTTATCAATCTTATGATCCGTATAAATTTAGCTAACATTGACTTATTTGCAACTCCAGAGAGCTAAAACATCTCCGGTAAACTCCCCTATAATACTCTCCATTGAATGAAAGCATGAGCACTTATGGTTGGGTCTAGGTACAAAAGTGGCCAAATAATGTCAATATTTCTTTGAAATTGCCAACAAATTTCAGACCAAATTTTATGAAAACTGGAAATTTCTTCTTGGAAAATTCGAATTTCAAAATAATTTAGTTTCAAATTTACAGGATCTAGTGGTGCTTTTTCAATTTGAGGAATCTTGGCAGATGCGAGCCTATGTTCAGTTCAGGTTATCCACTCTTTATTGGAATTGAAGCCCACCAAAATTCCATGCTCTGTCATACATGCATGTTAAATTTCAGCAAATTATGTATATTTTTCTTTTATTGTGTAAACTGCTTGAAGTATATATCACAGCATATTATTCACACTAAGTAAGGCGGAAAACGTACATCAAGAAACAAAATGTCAACTTCCTCTGAACAAATCTCTCTGCCAAAGGAAAGTGTGCTTAGGGCTTTTGCACATCCTATAAGTTGGTCAATAGAAATTTACATCCATTAGATCTGAGAGAGCAATGTGACCATCCCAAGTAGCCACTTGTCCCTCTTCTATCATAAAATTTGTGATCAAAAAGCAAACATCTCACCAACAATGACAATACTTTATTTCCAGTTTAAAATCCGTGGTTAAAAAACTGTTTTTATCCTTTATTTAAATGATTTTTGTCGAATTCTAAATTCTGATAAGCATTTTTGCAAGCTTTAAAGAAAACTCACTTACTTTCAGTTTCATTGAGGGTTGTAACCACACCTGAGCGTGGGGTGTTGAGGGTATGCACCATCCCCCCAGAAACCAAAATACCTCCCAGAAATCAAAATACCCCCCAGAATTAAATTTTTGAAAATTTTTTTCTGTTTTTTTCGCAATTTTTTTATGCCAATGGATAGTGCTTGATGAGAAACGTCGAAAAATGGTGTTTTTATTGCCGTACCACCATTTTTAAGGCCATTTTTTGACCTTCAAAAAAATCTTGCACCCCCAGAATTTTCTTGCTGCCCACGTATGGTTGTAACCCATGGTTCGGAAAATCCAGTGTAATAACAGACAGTTCTCAAAATTCTCATACATTTTATGACAAAAGAAGTGGCAGGTTGAAATCTTTGAGCAAAAATTGTAACGTTTTGTTCTTGGGTTTAGATAATTTTCCTCCAGATAGGGTGCATTGAACCATATGAAGTATATCTATGGGATGACCACTTTGACTAGTACCACAACGATAGTTTGTGGAAAATTAATAACTAACTAAGTTATGAAGATTATTTCTGACAATTTAATTTTAAGAAATTTACATGTCTAAGCAAAAGATGCAAATAAGACAAAAAATCCATTTTAAATAGTTTTAAATAATTGCCACAGTGACTCATTATATTAAACACGACAATTGTACTATTTACAATAGCAAATAAAAAACATATAAGTGTAACTGCTGTCAGTAGTTACACGCCTTTTGAACTCCGGTTCAAACGCCTATGACTTGAAGATAATACCCCAACAGGCATTGAAGCCAATGACGAGCTAAGACGGGCTATGGCGGTATGCCTACCATGCTCACCAGGCAATTATACACCGAATGATGAGTCCCATGTGTTGCTCTCTTGGTTGCATTATGCTCACCAATTGATCGAGCCTAAAGTGCTCTCTTGGTGTTGCATTTGATTGGTATTGCACATCGCCATTTCAATGGTGCTGCAGTTGGGTGTTAACCCGTAAGTTTGTGCTTCAGGTGGGCATACAACTCAGCCAATCTCGTTTTTGTTTGAGCACTGTTTTGGCTCATGAAAGCGACTGAACGCTGATCAGTGGCGGACCTTTGGGTCTGCCCAGTTTTGCAAGACTCTTACAGAAGTCAACAATTGTTGAGATAAGAAAATAGTTTATAATATCAACAATAATTGAATCAAACTTTACTGCGCTATATGTTAATGTCTCAAACAGATCAAAAATTCTTAGATAAAATTTGAGGTTCCCAGAAATGAAATTTTTTAAAAAACTGTTTTTGAGAATCGCCTCTTTACATTTATCATCTTAGATGGCCTGCTTGAGTTGTGTTTACATGTCCTCGGCCACCATTCTTGGCTCAATGATCTTAGTATTCTCTCAATTAGTGCCAAAATCATTTTCATTGACAGAATACTTTGGAATATATAGTCATTTTTTAAGTTCAGTTGTTTCAAGCATAAATTATGTTCAAGGGCCAAAAATTTGCGTTTTGGTTTGGTTTGGCGCCATTTCAAATTTTTGACAAAAAATGATACAAAATTTTTTTTTAATTTTTAATAAACCAGCAAAATTTTTTTTTAATTTTTGCCTAATAAGTGATGATTTCAGGCATTTCACAAATGTTAAGCATAATGCAATAATGATAATCAGTAAATGGTAGTACACAACAAAATACTTGTACAATAGAATAGGCGGAAGGATGCACAAAGAATCTTGTACTGGAAAATAAGTCCAGAGGTTACAGAAAATTAGTAGAAAATGAATAAAAAGTAAGAAACTCAATAAATATTTTTAATGAATTTTCTTTTGCTTTTTAAAATGGTTTAGACAATAGTTTAATATTCTCACTTGAATTTAATTTGTAGCGTTCCCAAGTGTTCAAAATCAGAGCATCTGTTTTGTTGTTCCGTTCAAGACTTGCTGAGTTAGATGGCAAATCCTCCATTATGATAGCTGCTGGTGGTGAAACACGTGGATATGTCAGCTGGTAAGCTGGTAGTTAATGCAGCAATAATCTGGGCAATACATGCATATGCATCTGTCTGGCATGTTTGGATGGGGAGAGCTTCTTTTGGATGAGTTTGGGTGACAACATTGACAACCGCCAAAGGAAAAGCCAGCACTGTTTGAATGGCATTGGTGGCAATGTTGGTGCCAATGTGGGCGTTTTTCTTGCTGCTCTCTTCGAATTGCTGAAATATAGTTATCATTTGAGTTATAACAACAAAAGTTATTTAGTAGACTGCTCAGAGGAATGGGCGGTCTAATTCTCTAGCTTCAGTACTTAGACCGTTTTATGGGGCTGGTGGTGGTGGAGGTGACTGCTGCCAGACCTGGAAGTCTTGTTCTAGGCCGTTGGATGTGTTTTTGTTGTTTGAGTTATGGGAGTTGATTCCAATACCATTAGAATCAATGCCACTATTGCTACCCAGGCAATAGATGTGACCATTTTTTGAATCGAAAAAATGATTTTCCAATTGTCATCAAGCAAAATCCTCTTCCAGGAAATGAGCCCAATTAGCCTACTCTTGGGCTTGATAATTGGTTATACCATCATCCTCCTCACTGCCACTATTTTTGTACAACTCTGGCATGTCTGTGGAATTAGGAACTTTTACTAGATTTACATGGCCATTTCCTGTCAGCCATTGGATCAGTCCCTCATCCTCTACATCCAAAATATCAGTATTCTTGGATTCTCTTTTTGGTTGTATTATTTCCAACCAATTTATTATTTTTTGTGGATGTCTGAGGATTTTGTCTACTCAAATTTTGAGTTTGGGGATTAGGTCTCTGAATTCTGTGCTGGTTTTCTCTCCAACCAGTTTGTATATTCCAATTTAAATTAACTGTTTAATAAAAATTATTGTAACGCCTTTTTGTTCCAGCAATGATTTCCGAAATTCGAATTTTGTCCAAAATTTTGCATATTTTGATTAGTGCCAAAATTCGGATTCCTGCCAAAATTACTGTGATTTTAGTTGACTACAATAATTCAAGTTATCATTATTATCAAAATGGCCTGTACAATTTATTCGATAATTTGAATTATTATTAAAGCTATTACCAAACAAGCATCACTGATTCTTATGTGAGGTTCCACAATGAATACATTGCAAGTTTTGGCTAGAACCACATTTCACCTCCACACGTTCTTGACCTTCTATATGTTCTCAGACTGCTTCATTGATGGTTCTGATTAGATCAGAATTCATACTATTGTCTGAATGTAAAATGGCTAGATCATAATTTGCTTTGGGTCCTTGGGCTGTGGGTTATTCCTGGACATTTTCCCAAAAAACTTGCTGCTCCGTATAGATAGCTATTTGGATAATGTCCTTAAAAGTATCAATTTCCTGATATTTTAAGCCCTCATAAATTTTAGACAAAAGTCCCTAATAAAAATTGGTTTGAGCTTTTTTTCACAAATTCTTCGATCCTATTTTGTGATGAGCCACTTTGACAATTTGTTGAGTCTTTCGACAAATTCAAGAACGGACTCAGTCCTTTTTTGTTTTGCATCATAAATAAGTTCTTGATAAATGTTGGAATCCCTGCCCTCCGGGTAGTGTATTTTGAAAAGCCACTGAGGATTTGCTGTAGCTTGTTAAAGATACGTATGTAGGTGGGCTTAGCATTCACCTAATTACTTAACCATTACATGTGTTCAAACATAGGCATTCTGCCTGTATGCCAATGAAATGCGTAGTTACATACATATACAATCCAAACGCAGGCAAAATGAGACTCGTTTGGTAAAGTAAGATCACAAAAATTTGCTTACAATTCATTAGGTTTTTCCTCCAAGGCCGTATCTAAGCCTCCCTGGATACTATTAAAACTGTCAGAATTTTTGCATGCCACAATAATATCTTAAGAGTCTTAAGAAAATAATTAAGCTGATGGTCCACCACCGATACCAGTGGCCAATTTCTTTATAGCTGCATTTTTGCCTTTGGCCTTGCTTTTCAAGTTTGTCCATTTTTTCTTGATTTCCTGTAAATTGCAATTTGCTGCTGGAAATATTGCATTCTCACTGTTCAAAATATCATCCCTGGTACATTTTTTTGTTCCTGAGAACCAGCAGAATTATATCCTTTTTTCCTTCAAGGATATCTTGCTTAGTGAGATATGAGTTTCTTTTGGAATCCAATTTATACCTTGTTTTTTAGCGTCAATAGACATTATGGCCAAAATCAGAACACAGCAAGCCAAATTTAACAAAACAGAATATGGTGCAAAATTGGCTTTCTTTTCTTTTACACTGCACATTTTGCTGTAAAGCAACAAAATTGTGTGTAATTTGTTTAGATCTTTGCTGTAATATGCTTTTGATAGATTTTATTCTAACGTGAGTCTGTCTTGACTTAAGGTGGACTTAAGTCTGACTAAAAGTCCGACTTATGTCTGACTTAAGTGAGACTCTAATTTCTAGTAAAACTGTCCTAAATTCAATATTAACAAAGTTTGACTTAACTCCGGCTTAAGTCTGAATCCAAACATATGTTAGTTAAACTGGCCCCCGTCCTTGTAAAAGATATTTCTAGCATAGAAATAAACATAAAAGACAATTTGGATCTATTAATACCATTTATTTCTGGTAGTGATTTGCAAGTTGCTTTTTTGAAAAATTAAACCATCATATTTTCAGATATAAATAGTCGTGTCTGTTCAGAATTCATCATTCTCAATCATATTTACAATTCAAAATGTTGTTTGTACAGCTTGACTCTCTTCAAAGGTTTTAAATCTGAATAAAATTAAGAGATGTTGTAATGGGGTAGAATATGATCATAGAAGATTCAATGATATGATAATAAGAATAAAACACCCCAAAACAACAGCTCTATTATTCAGTACTGGCAAGCTCAAATGCATTGATGCTAAAAGCGTTGGACAAAATGAGATTGCTAACAAAAAAATTTGCAAAATGTTGGAGAAAAGTAAATATGAGCTAAAACCAACTTTATATAAATTTCAGAATATTGTGGGTTTGGGAAATTCATGCACAAATAGAAATTTATGAGCTTTTGCTCAATTGCACAAAAAATTTGTTAAATACAAACAAGAACTGTTACTTGGTTTTAAAATACAATTACCGGATGGTTCACCCTCAGCCCTTATTTTTACAATGGGCAAAATTGTTATTACAGGTGTGAGAAATGAAGCACAACTGTAATGATTTCAAAAACAGGTAATGTGTTTGACTGATGCATTCAAAATATGCCAATAAGACCACTGACATTTGGTAAAGTGACAAAGAAAAAGATAACTGAAGATAATACATGAGTCTATGCACCTTGTGCAATGCATATTGACAATAGTCAGTTTTGAGAGAGAAACCAAAAACCTCAATAGCAATTACATAATAGACATTGATTAATAAAAGACAGCGGGTCAAGCATATTATAATCTGCGCAACTATGTTCTAAGGGTATGATAATAAAACTTTAATAATCAATATTACCATCCATGTCAGGCTATTGATTACAACAATTTTTGTGGGGTTCATTAGTAATAATGTATCCTAATCTAGCTAAGCGAAAAACAGCTTTGCATCACACAAGGCTATTTGTATGCATGATAAAATTTCATTTGCATTTAAATTTTTGAAAATCAATTTGTTACCCTCATGGAAGTGGGTTTGTACCCACTTATGCTTGGCGGTTAGCTTTGCCTTAAGTGAGTACAAATTCATGCCCTGAGCAAAGAACAACATGAAACAATCTTAAAGTTTGAGCGAGAGCACTAATGCCAAAAAATTTGCATCAAAACAAATCATGCAGTGGCCCAAACGCAACATCAGAATATGAACAGCATGCTTGAGACAATGGCACAAATGTGCAGAAAAATCACCCTTGCTCCAGTTCATAAAATTGAAGTGTATGTAAGAAACACGGGGTGTGCATGCAAATATACCCACTAAAAATTTATTATATTGTGGTTGGATGACACAATTGATAAGTATGATCTTAGTGGGACTAATATTTCTAACAAATTTGACAAATTCAAAATCAGCAATGCAGTTGTATGTTTCAAATTTTTCAAACCTGGAACTGTTGTGATCTATCCACACCAGGTTGTTCATCATGACACTTTCAAACTCCAAGTTTTTCTTTAAGTCATTCTCAAATTGTTGCATGATAATGGGTAACCAATTCGACTTAAAGCACAATCCTAAAGAGATGATGTGAATGATGCAATTATACTGCTGAAAAAGTGAAAGCAATGTGACTTGGCTAGATTGCACAAAAAATCGAAAAAAATATATGTAGTTTAGGCAATTCTTACTAGCAAAATTAAAATTTTGAGGATTAGCTTTGGCCAACAATTCTTGTGACATCTCTTCAATGTTGATTGTGGTTTGACCTCTAAGCCATTGCGAGTACATGAGGAGATCAATTGTGGCCTTGTGGTGAATAGGCCCGGACAAGTCATCATTGTTACTGTTCCCCAGTCGGAATCATATGCTATAGTTGCCTGTTTTGGAAGCTACACCATTGAGCCCTAAAAGTAGAGTTATCTGGTTTTCTATGAGTGGTGGGCTAGATTCGGTGACCTTCTTTCATTCCTTAAATACTTCAGATGTATGATGTTTTGACATGAGATTGAGATTGAGAAAAATAGAATGCTTATCATCGCAGGGTTATCCAGCAAGGGATAACACAATTGCAAAACAATAATGTTACAAAAAATATAATGAAAATGCATTGGTTTCAAGATTGTACACTTGCAAAAAGTAGGCATGAATAGAAAAATTGGCGTGCATTTAGCTCATGGACATGATAAGCTGTGCAAACTTAAAATAAAATGATTTCAGTGCAACACAAAAATGAATAATATAGATAATTAATTAAACACAAAGGTCACACCTTTTTGTATTCACAACATATCTAGTGATATGAAGTGAGAGATACAGATTCTTGCTAAGAGTTAGGTACTGTCCATGTTTAGAGCTTTGCACCTGTTTTGATGTTCATTTATTAGGGTCTTATTCATCTGTTGATCTGTCACATAGTACATGTAAAGTCAAGCTGGCATTTGGCAACTGTCTTTAATCTTGATTTATTAAGGTCCCATGCATCTGTTGATCTATCATAGTGCAGCCTGTTTCATCACAAATTGAGAAAAATGATATGTAGTGAAAAAAATATCAGGCAAGAATAGAAGAAGCCAGTGCTTTGCGCCTCAGTCATGGCTGGAGGGTATACAGTGAGTTCAGCGCTTCATGCCTGTACTTTAAAATGCATTATGATTTAATTTGTTGTAGTACAGTCCAAAATTTGGCAGAGTGCTCCTATCCTTCTAAAAATAGAATGCTTGAGTATGGCGCTTTGCGCCTATACTTTAAAGTGTAGTGTGCTTCATTGTGTAGTATAGCCCAAAATATGGGGTTTGAGGCCTATGCTTAAAATAAAGTGCTCTAGTTTGGCGCTTTGTGCCTTTACTTTGACAAATTCTATCTTTTATCATTGTATAGCTTAAGGGTCTGGGATAACTTCTGAGCATCAATAGAATCATGCATTTACTTTTTGACATAATGACAAACAATGCTAATCAAACTATAACATAAAAATCTGATTTAGTAGCATAAAAAGTCTTAGTATTTTTGAGATTAAAATTATCTATTATTTCTTATACATTTTATTTTTTGTTCAGAATTTTAGCTTTTGAAAGTTCCATTTGACTTCAATATTTAGGATAGTTACTTACTTTCAATAAAAAATTCAGAAAGTGTATTTGAATTGACATTAATATGTGGACAAATTCTTACTTGAAGCAAATTATATATAATTTGCAAAAAAATTAGCACAGATGCAAATTCTTATCTAAAATATCTAACTTATAAAAAATCCAACAGCTGCAAGTTTTTGCTTTACAGAAATGTCTAATTTCCAAAAAAAATCCGATATAAAATGTTTTTAATATTTAGTCTTCATGGTTTAGACTATTGTAATTCATGTATGACCAAACAAACGCAAAAATAAATTGCTTTGAGGAATCTAAAATGATGAATAATGGAGAATAGGGTCCTGTATGAAGTTCAGATCTAAGTCTTGATCGTAAAATTGCGGTACTAATGTAATTTTCTTATATATGAACAGTGACAGCCAACAATGCATACATAAAAATATATGCATTTGCATGAAACTCAATTTTATTTGTTCATGTATTGGTCACAATTTTCCATATCCTTTTTGGTCGAAACTTGAATGACTCATGTCCTTTCAGATTATTGTAGAATCTTGAGGGGAAAGCTGTATATCAGGTAAGGATTCATCAGAACTGCTCGGAAAAATTACTGTAGTTAAAAGACAGCTTGTAATCCGAATCATCCATTTTGAGCTAGTTTATTAAAATCACGAAAAATGATAAACTTATATTTTATTTACTCAATTAATTGCAGGATTATTTATAAAAAATGATGAGATTTGCAAATAATTAGGCAAACTTTTCGATTCTCAACATTGACTATGATTTTTAAACAAAATTATTTCAAATGAGTCAAGCCCGCTTCAGGAGTAAAAATTGGCGATATTGCCAACATCGCCGACACTTTTTTCCGGTTCAGAAGTGCCCCAATTTTCCTGATTTCACTGACTGACTTTCCTGATTTTGTTGGCAATATCGCCAACTCTTACAATTTTCCCAATTTTTAGTCAGCAATATTGCCAACTTTCTCGATTTTTATCGGCAGTATCGCCAACTTTCCCGATTTTTGTTGGCAATATTGCCAATTTTCCCAACTTTTGTCAGCAATATCGCCAACTTCTCCCATTTTTGTCGGCAATGTTGCCAACTAAAATTGTAAGAATAGGAACCCATCCTATTTTTCTACAATATTGCTAATTTTTGGTGCATTGAAGTATGTGCTAGGTATGCTGTTGTCTACCTAAGCATGTAGCTGTTCATGTAGATCATCATAAAGTGCATATATAGGTACCACCAATCTCGGTGCCAGACTACATAACTAATCCTATTGATTAACACATATTACGTACTTTTAGCTGCAAGTATGGAAAAACTATACTGCTTACTATCTTACATCATGAATTTCAATTAGCTGAGATACTCAACTGACTTTTATGCATACATCTTGACATTTTGTGGTATTACATATTTGTATGTATGTACGTACCTACAAGTCCAATGGGGTCAAAATGCCAAAAATTGCATTACACATTGAATTCCGAGGTCCATTGATTTTTAGGGGACTTTCAGATTCTGGAGGCCCAGAGCATATGTGGGCAGCACAAAATTCTGGGGGAGTGTAAAAATTTTTAAAAGGTCAAAAATGGTCTTAACAAGTGTGGTAGGGTGGAAAAGCACCATTTTTCGATATTTCTCATTGTGCACCATCTATTGGCATCAAAAAATCGCGAAAAATGCTTTAAAAAATTGGAAAATCGATTTCAGGGAGGTATTCTGGTTTTCATGTTGTGTATTTTTTGCCTTCTGCGGGGTGCATACACCCAAACCCCCCACGCCCACATTTGACTCAGAGCCTCCAGACCATAGATGCACAGCATGGTCAATCTGAGGGGTCAGCCGGTACCATAACGTCGAAATTTTTTTGGTTTTTAGGGCCAAAAACGACTGAAAAATTACTAGAAAAGTCAAATTAGTGCCACTTCTACCACAATTCATGATAAAGAACAAAATTCAGACACTTGTGAGAAAATTGCGATTTTTATCACCTTTTGTCCTTATTTCTGCCCTATTTTTCTCAGAAAATTTCTGACTTGGCCGCAAACATGCACAGTAAAAAATTTCTGGGGGAGGGGTATAAAGCAAAAATTTTTTTGGAGTCGTTTTTGGGCTAAAAACAAAGGGTACGTGTTAAAAATTATGTATGTACCTATTGCCGACTTTCCCAATTTTAGTCGGTTTGTGTTCTGTTGTGCTGGTCATTAGGTATATATCTATTGCCAACTTTCCCAATTTCAGTCGGCAATATCCCCAATTCTTACGATTTTACCAATTTTTGATCAGCAATATCGACATCTTTCCCAACTTTTTTCGGCAATATCGCCAACTTTCCCAAGTTTTGTTGGCAATATTGACGACTTTCCGACTGAATCAGCAAAATTGGTGATACCGCCAACAAAAACCGGCGATATTGCCAACTTTTACTTCTGAACCAGGCTTTAGTGTTCTTTGCCATTTTAAGTACCCCCTGTTGTTTTTCAAATTGAAATCCCTTCCCTGTATGCCTGTATTACACCTTGGCATAGTTGGAAGCATAGGTGGGCAGCAAGAAAATTCTGGGTGAGGCGCAAGATTTTTCAAAGGTAAAAAATTGGCCTTTAAATGGTGTTATGGCGAAAAACACATATTTTTCGATGTTTCTCATACATATCCATTGGCATCAAACAATTGCGAAAGAAAGCAAAAAAATTTTAAAAACTGAATTTAGGGGGTATTTTGATTTCTGGGGGGAGGGTGTATTTCGGTTTCTTGGTGGGTGTGCATACCCCTCAAACCCTCCCTCTACACTTATGTCCAGGTGTGGATAAAAGGTGCTGATAATGCTTTTTCTGCACTTATTACATAGCTTTTTGTGCTTTATCCAAATAACACATATGTAAGCATGCATAAGTTGCATACAAATTTATTTTGACTTATTTTTAAGTTCTATTCAGAAGTAAAAATTGCCGATTTTTCCGATTTTAGTCGGCGATTTTCCCAATTTTGGTGGGCAAAATCCGCAACATCGCCGATTTTGCCAATTTTAATCAGCTGTTTCTGCGATTTTCCCGATTAAAATTGGCAAAGTTGGCAATATTGCCGACTAAAATCGGCAGAATTGCCATTGTCGGCGATTCTCCCAATTTTCTTTGTTAGCATAGCCGATTATGCCCATTTTAGTGGGCTATTCCGGCCGATTTTGCCCCGATTATGCATATTCCAGATTTGTATCATGGACAAAACTAGGCAAAAAGAAATGCTCTGCAGTTCCGACTAGGTACATTATATATTATTAGCAGTCATGATGGACAGTGAATGTTTGTCCAAAATTCTGCAGTTGTATCTAAGCTACAAATTACTGAAAGCGACTCAGAAAAAACGCAAACAAACGCATTTTATTTTTGCAGCACGTGAAAAGTATAGCCATCATCATTCTCTTGTCCCTCAGATGCGTTTGCATGATTGTGAGAGCTTTTTAAATTTTTGCGCATGTTGTCAAAAAAATTCGACAAATTATTGAAAGAAGTTGGTCCGCTAATACAAAAAAGTGGAAAATGGAGAAAACCTATTCCACCAGGTGAAAGATTAGCAATGACTGCGCTTTTTGTCAACTGATGCAAGACGTTTCGTTCAACTTTCGTGTCGGTACATCAACGGTGTCTGGAATTATCAAAGAAACCTGTGAAGCATATCTATTTTGCAAGATAAATTCCTATCGAAAAGATAAAGATAAAGAAAGTCTGTGATTTTTCCAAAAGATGAAGATAAGGATAAAGATAAAAAATTGTCAAGATAAAGATAAAGATATCTTTATCTTTATCTTTATCTTGCTAAAAAGACAAGGATAAAGATATCTTTTACAACACTAGTTTACTGATGTTCAAGCATGGGAGTTGGGGAGGGGTTAGGCGTGGAATGGTATTTTTTTATTTTGTTAAAATGGTATTTTTTTGCCATATCACCAGTTTTATGGCTATTTTTTGACTTATGAAAAATCTTGCACCCCCAGAATTTTCTTGCAGCCCACGTATGGTTTCAACCCCCTCCCAAAAAATTGGGGATGAGCGATTAGGGATTTTTGGAAAAAAATAACCAAAACAAATGGCGAATGATTACTGTTTAACATCATTATTTGACGTCTGAACACAAAAAATTTTTGGTGCTTTGGGCCAAAAGATCACTTTTCTTTAGAAAATTATATTCCATAAATATTCCATAAATGAGGATAAGATTTAACAAATTCTATAAGCCGTTCATCAAACAACGCCGCCATTTGGACTAGCTTATAACAATTATGTAGCCACTTCCGAAGAATAAAAAGAAATTTACATGCCATTTTTATGATGACATATGTATGTAATAGCTAGAGAGTGACTGCAACATATACATACATAGTTTAGCACACAGCAAAGTGCATTAACTGCACGCAACATGAGTACCTGTACACAATTACATAATTTTTGGCAACACGCGTAAATCAGCCCCATGTGCCCCTTATCATGTAGGATTCTTGCGATTATCAGGAGAATTACAAAGGAGTTCTATCTCCCCAATTCTGGTCGGCAATTCTGCCGATTCAAATCGAGAAAATTGGCGACATCACCAATTTTTGTTGCGATTTTCCTGATTCTCCCAATTTTTTGGCAAAATCGGTAGAATCGCTGACTAAAATCGGGAAAATCGCAGCCAAAAATCGGCGATATTGCCGATTTTGCCGACTGTAGTCAGCGATTTTCCCGATTTTGCTAATTGGTCAGATAAATTGGCAACGTCAGCAATCCTCCCAATTGCCACTTGTGAATCAGCTACAATTAATAGGATTTCTGCGATGTCGCCAATCGTTACTTCTGATTAGGGCTTTATTATAATATGCAGAACAGTCAAAAATTTATTTTTTCCTAAAGTCTGTTTTTAACAGTGAATAATCATTGCTCAAAGAAGTTGTGGACACTTCTCTCAAAAGTAACTTGTGCATATTTCTTATAACACATTGTTTGCTTCCTGACTCATATTTGCTTTTGCTTGTCAAAAATTCTTCCCATTGCTCTTCATCTGTGCTCTTATTTTGCACAGTCATAAAAAAACGCTTTGGTCTCTTGGCTTCTAGCTCACTGATGTCGATTTTATTCATTTCAAAGCATCTTTCTATAGTTTTCTTGCAAAGCTGCACATGCTCTTTTTGAAATATTTTTCCTTTTATCTAGGGTCAAGATCATAGGTGGGCAGCACCGAAATTCTGGGGGGTATAAAAAAATTTCTGGGGGGGATGTGAAAAATTTTGAAAGGTCAAAAAATGATCTTAAAAGTGGTTGCATGGCAAAAAAACACCATTTTTCGACGTTTCTCATCGAGCACTATTCAATGGCATCAAAAAATTGCTGAAAAAGCAAACAAAAGTTTTCTGGGGGGTATTTTGATTTCTGGGGGTATTTCAACTTCTGGGGGGTGCATACCCCCAACCCTACGCCCATGTGTGTTCCCCACTTGCCCCGCTGGGATACGGCTTAGTTGTACATTATGCTCGACTGTGTTATACGCATTTCTTGACGCTTCATATATTTATATTATTAATGCTAATTGTATCTGAGCCAATTAATAAAGCGAACCTGCATTATACAACTAGCAACAACGCTTCCGTAACATTTGGCGAGTGCGCCAGCTCATCATTTCTTTATAATTTTGCGATTGACTCCCAATAAATATTTGCATAATTCATAATAACTAGTCAATACTGATTCTACATTGTCAAACAAATTTGAGAAGATAATAAAGCAGGCAGAAAAAAAGGATTACTCGAATAAAGGTAAATCACTTCAAAGTAGATCTCTTAATCCAACTCACGATTGTTCTGTCAGCCCTAAGTTACGTAAATCTGTTGTTGCTAAAGTAAAGGAAAATAAAATGGATGATCAAGTTATAGCACTTTTACAACAAACAGTTGTACATATTCAAGATATGTATGAAAATTGACCTGTTTCATTATTAGCTGCTCCCCACTCACTGCTTTTTCTGGCGATGGAGACACAAACTGGTCCGAGTGGGAAAAAACATTTTTCTAATTTAGCAATTTTGGCTGGAGCATCGCAATTAAATCGAAAAATAGCTCTTTTGTCAACCTACTTGAGGGGTGCTGCACAAACTATCTTTGCTGAAATAAGTACCCAAATTCCTGAATTCACAACTTGGAAAGAATGGTTTGATTAATTTAGTGGATATTTCTCAGATAATCAGCACATAGATATTAAATGAGACCAACTTCTCACACCTTTTCAACTCCCAGGAGAAGCGGTGCAGCAATATGTAGCAGATGTGAGCAGATTAGCTCATAAAGCTCAACCGGGTTGGACGGGGCATGAACAAAACGATTTTGTCAACAGTCATTTCATTTTAGAACTCTTACCAAATCTTCGTCTTTGGGTTAGAAATGCCTCTCCAAAAACTTTCGAAGAAGCTGTTTTAGAAGCTTGAAAACAGGAAATTAATCAGGCTTACAAACAAAACACTTTACTCACCCCCAACGCCGTCTCATCAAAAAATAATAATGGAACAAGTCAGGTCAATTTTCTTGAAAACACCTCAAGTACGAGTGATTTTAATAAGTTTTCAAGAAGAGAAAATTTTAAGGATAATGGAGAAAAATATTATGTACCAAAGCATGAGGGAGAAAGATATCACAACACTCCGTATAATTCAGACAAAAATATTAATTGTTATTTTTGCAGAAAATTGGGTCATCGACAAATAAATTGCAGAACAAAAGCTAATCTTTTGGCGAATCAATCTAATCACTCATTTTTCAAGCAAGAAAATGATTCGAGAAGTGTGCGGGCACAACCACAACCAGGGCAGGGCCCTAATCAAAACGCGTACCTGGGTCATGGTTCATTCTCTAACCGAGGTGCCTGGTTGTGTAGAAATGTTTTGAGCAATGCAACTAATGCATATGCGGAGGATGACAGGCAGGACCCGAGTATAAAAATAAGCTCGTGTCCACCTGAACGAAGGAAGAGTAACATTCGACCCCATGTCAGTCAAAGACCCTTTCCTTGCTCAGGCCTACTCATATAATGAGGCTGGATTTCCCTTCATGAGGTCGTTTAGTGTAATGTCCGAACTGTGTAACAAAGTTAATTTTAGTTGGGAATCCGGGCATCTTTTTGATGACCCGAAAGGCGAAAATCATGAAGGTAGTGCTGATTTAAATGGGGTAAAACACTGTAACATACCAAAGTCTCATATTTCAAATGCAATATGTAAATCAGAGGATGAATCCATGATTGTTTGCAGGCCGTCAGCAGTATTTAAAAATAATTTGGGGCTGAAACACTACATCACACATTTTAGTTTGAGATATTTCATAAGATATTCAGTACCTCTTTTATTTGCTCTTTATTTAAGCCTCTTCTTACTCACTCCAGTTTCATGCATTACTTTTTTGAACAAAAAAATTGGAAAGAAAAATTTATTACGTTTGTGATGAATTTAGAGGGGGTCATGCTGTTGTTGTACCAAAAGAAGTAAAATGTATATTACCTCACATTTATGGAAAAGAATTAGGGAAAGAAAAAGTTACTCTATGGACTCCTAATCATGAACCAACACACCTTATAGCTTTCAAATGTTTAATTAAGGTACATACAATTTGTACTAATTATGGTGTATTTTTCTCAATAGGTATCATTGCTGATAAAACTTATGTTAAAGCAGTATTGATAGAGCAGTGTAAATCAGTCTGGGCATTAAAATCTCACGAGGAAAAATTGTTATATAAATTTTCAGAATGAATTATGGTCAACAAATAAAACTCTCATGGTTCATTATAAGTACTGCTGTTATGATCACTGTGAAACGGTTGAGAATTTTTATTATTGAAGTAGGATTCGTATTGTCGTATGATGGGAAAAACTCATAAGTAATCTTGGAGATACTGGTGGGTGTGTCTTAGAAAAAGGAGGATGTGCAACCTCAAAATTTTCTCTTTTTTGGAACATTTCATCAATTGCTCACCCCTGTCATTTCACAAATTCAGGTACATATAATGTGACGTATCTTGATGGTTTTCTTACAGTTGAAGCTATACAAGGTGCTTTTAGCCTCACAAAACAAATTGTAATTTGTAATCTATCGGATGTTTATGAGACTGCACAAGGAATTCACATACAGATTCATGACATAACAATTTTTGATAAAAAAGTCACCCTCTAAATGATTCTACCTAATCTCAAAAAAATAATAACGTGACAGATATTGATCCGGTAAATGCAAAATTAGAATATCTCTGGATAAAAATTCGAGAATTTGAAACACAACATTTTCGTGATATTTGGATAGAATTATGTAGAGCTGCGGATCGTTATCTTCAGTTAGTATGGCAAACCCTCAGAATCGACCCAACTCTTGGTGTGAGGCCATTGTTAAAAAAGAAAAATATTTTGGCAAGATTTTCCGGAGAAGCTTTAGTAATTTGGGATTGTCAACCTCTCATTCCAGACGTGATTTTTGGAATTACACTTATAATAACAATTGTTATGCGTTTGTACCAGTAAAAATTGGGCAACAAATTAATTTTATTATACCGGGTTCCAAAGAACTCACTCATAATTCTCCTAAAGTAGAATATAAATGCAGATCAAATGGAATCTCCCTCTGTATCGATTTTTGAGAAAGTTTCTGCTACTGTAGATAAAGAGATAAATCAAAGTCGCTATCCTAAAATTGCTGTTCAAATTAAAAATCCTCAAAATGGTTCAGCAGACATAACATATGCTATGTTAGACACAGGTTCGGAGATAACCCTCATGAAAGATAAAACTAGAGAAATTTTACGACTCCCTCTCTTGCCAACCGAAATTAAAACTGTTAAACAAGCGTGTGGGGTTAAATCGTCTGTATTAGGAAGTACATGGATACGATTGCATTTGATTAATAATAAAAATCTTTGTGATGATGATATGATAAGGGTTTACGTTGTTGCTGAATGTCCCGTTGATTTATTAATTGGAAATGATTATCTCTGGCGTTTTCCAAACTTACTATTTTTTGGAATCAAAAAATAGTGAAATTTGGACCTCATGAATTACCTACATTAAACACTCAGCAATACCCGGAAGGCGGAAGAGGAATCACCCGACTTGCAGAGACCACAGTGTTACCTCCTAGGAGTTCGTTAATCACTAATGTAAGATTAGAAGAGCCGTATAATAATTTAAATTGTGTGTTATTCGAACCGTTTTATCAAACGTTGAGTGAAAAGAAGATTCACGTTGCATGTTCAATAGACGCTCCTTTAAATGATGAAATAAGAATATGCGTATTAAACACATCTCAAAATTTGATAAAACTCTTTAAGGGTGCTCGGCTAGGTCGCGTAAGTTTTGTAAATGTTGAAAAATCTGTCTCTCTCGTTAATCACTCAAATCCATCATTAGATAATGAAACTTCATCGGACATAGAATATGAAATTCCATCAGACATAGAATTTTGTGAGATACCTGGAAAGCCAAACTTGTCTGAACATGAGAACTCACTCTTGCTGGCGCTTTTGACGAAATTTTCTAAACTTTTTGTGAAGGATGATATTAATTTGGGACGTACGGATTTAACCGAACATCACATAGAGACAGAATCAGCTACACCAATTAGGAAACCACCTTATCGTGTGCCTCATAAGCTAAGAGAAGTTATTGACGGAGAAATAAAAAAAATGCTCGAAAAATTAGTAATTCGCCCCTCTCGTAGCCCCTGGGCAAGTCCGGTTGTTTTAGTTCCGAAAAGAACAGGTGGCTACAGATTTTGTGTCGATTATAGGAAGCTAAATAGTGTAACAAAAAAAGATTGTTATCCCCTCCCTAGAATTGATGATATCATTGAAACTCTCAATAAAAGTGCATATTTCACGACTCTTGATCAAGCCTGGGGCTATTGGCAGATTCCTCTCACTGAAAAAGACAAAGAAAAAACTGCATTCATTACGTTTAACGGCCTTTACGAGTTCAATGTCCTGCCTTTTGGATTATGCAACGCTCCCGCCACTTTTCAGAGATTAATGGACCTTGTTTTATCCGGTCTGCAGTGGGACATTTGTTTAGTTTATCTCGACGATATATTAATTTTTGGCCACACATTTGAAGAACACTTAAGGAGACTCTCTATTGTTTTTGAAAAGCTTCAGGAAGCCGGACTTAAATTAAGATTAGAAAAATGCAAGTTCGCACAAACTAGTATTTCCTATTTAGGACACACAGTGAATCGTGAAGGAGTTTCTCCTGACGCTAATAAAATAAAAGCAGTTTTAGAGTTTCCAACTCCCATTTCGACTGACAAGGTGAAAAGCTTTCTAGGACTCTCAGGATATTACCGGAAATTTATTCAAAATTTTTCACTCATTGCCGAACCATTATATAATTTGTTAAAAAGGGATAAAAAATTTATTTGGAAAGATGATCATCAAAAAAGCTTCGAAACACTTAAAAACGCTCTCACCACAGTTCCCGTTTTGGCATATCCCGATTTCTCTAAACCCTTTATCGTTCAAACGGATGCTTCAGGAAAAGGAATAGCTGGCATATTAGCCCAGGAAATAGATGGTCAGGAACACCCCATTGCGTTTGCAAGTCGAATTTTAAAAAAAGCTGAAAAGAATTACCCAGTTTTTGAACAGGAAGGCTTAGCAGTTGTGTGGGCCTTAAAACAATTTCGATCCTATATTTTTGAAAGAAAAATTATGGTAATTACAGACCACTCCGCTCTTCAATATATTCTTAAAAAACCGAATCCCTCTCCCCGAATAGCTCGATGGGGTCTAGCATTACAAGAGTATGATTTTGAGATTAAGCACAAACCAGGAAAGCAGCACACGAATGTAGACGCATTATCTAGGACATATTGTTCTGCAGTTGTTGACTCTCAACAAAAATGTTTTGATCTACATGATGGTCAAAATAAAGATGATTTTTGTCAAAATATGATAAAATATTTAAAAGATTATGAGTTACCGGAAGCTGAACAGGAAGCTAGGCACATAGCATTAATTAGCACTCAATACATTATCGAAAATGATATTTTGTATTTTATTGGTTCACCACACTCTAAGCTCAATGAAAAATTATTAGTCGTACCTAAATGTTTAGTGAATGATATTCTTTTTGCTTTGCATGATCACGTCCTCTCAGGTCATTTTGGTTTTAGACGTACCTATAATAGAATTAAGGAAAGATTCTTTTGGCCACGTATGTATAATGATATTAAATCATATTGTGAACAGTGTTTAAAATGCTTGTCGAGGAAATCTCCGAATAAACACACTCGTGCAAATCTCTGCCCTATTCAAGTTGGTGGACCATTTGAGAGGGTAGCGACGGATATTTTGGGCCCATTACCACTCACTGAAAATGGAAATCGATTTGTCATCATTTTTAGTGATTATTTAACAAAATTTGTAATGGGAGCCGCTATTTCAGATACAACGGCCAAAACAGTTGCAAAAACGTTTATGTATGAAGTAATTCTTCGACATGGTGCCCCCTCCTCACTATTATCAGACCAAGGCTCCAATTATATGTCGGAGTTGGTTAAAGAAATTTGTAATTTATGTGACACTCATAAAGTAAATACTACTGCATATCACCCTCAAACGGACGGATTAGTGGAAAGGTTTAATAGGACTGTTGAAAACATGTTGTCTATGTATATTAATAAAAATCACACCGACTGGGACGATTTTCTGCCTTTTGCTCTCTTTTCGTACAATACTTCAATCCAAGAATCAACTAAATTCTCACCTTTTTATTTATTATTTGGTAGAAATGCAAAATTGCCTATTGAAATCAATCTGTTGAAATCGAACCCACTTTCACCATATAAAATTGATCTCTCAGATTATGCTACAGAAGTAGCTAGACATTTGTACAATTCTCAAATTCTAGCGAGTGAAAACATTCGATTATCGCAAGAATCACAAAGGCAACAGTATGATAAAAAGGTGAAAAATATTTTGTTAGCTGTAGGAGATTGGGTTTACAAATTCTCTCCTGCTATCAAACCAGGTCAAACCCCAAAATTTTTACACCCTTGGCTAGGACCGTATGAAATCATGCAAATCAAGTACCCAACTGTTTTGTTAAGAAGTCAAGCTGGATCTGAAGAATGGATTCATGTAAACAGATTGAAAAAATCTCCCTCAAACGCTCTTAAAACGCAAAAACTCGAATTAAAAAATGAGAAAATTTCTAAAAGATGTCATTTCCCAACTCACACTTATAATTTAAGACCGCGTTATTAATATCATATATGTTTATGTTTATCATGCTAGCTTATTATCACCCATATTCATTTTAGTAAAAGAAACGAGTAATGCGGACCATGGGCACTCTCCTTCGCCAAAGGAATCAGCCGAAAGTGTATCATGGAAGAGAAGCCCTCAAACGCAGGTGAACGTTCCAACTATCTTTACTGAAGAGACTAACCGAAAATGGCAGCTTAAATTCAATCGGAGACCCACAGAATCGCGAATTCAATACATCCCAAAAGATGTGGACGTGGAAGAAGCTTGCGTTATTATACGAAATGACCCTCGTATTCCAAACTTAGTTGCCATGCACTGCACCGAGTATTTTGAAATCGCCTCGGATGATAAGACGGATGGTAAATTTAGCTCGTTCAGACTCACACCTTCTTATAGAAAGCATGGAAAAGGTCCGTTTTGTGATAATTTAACTCTATGTCGTGCTGATGGGCTTATATATAGCTTTGATTTATTAGTGCTTCAAGAAATTCCCTCTCAATTAAGGAGCTTGTTGCTTGATAACACCTTCGTGAAAATTGGGTTCAAAGTAGAAGAAGAAACGATGCTAGCACTTATTAACACTGACAGTCGCCTTTCGGAATTTAAGTTCACACTCAATGTAGCTTCGGTAGCTGAGTTGGCAATGGAAAACAATATTGCACCGTTTTTTGATAAAAAATTTCCTGTCGAAATTGAATCATTAGCACATTTTTTCTTTTTAGCTGATGTAAAAAGCGCATTTACTTCGAATGTTATCCCCTCGGCACAGAGTGCAATTTTAGCAGTTCTGACATTCGAATTTTATTCGTGCTTGGAAGAGAATTACGATGAAATCAAACACACCTGTGCAAAGTCAAACTTAAAGCTGCCACCTCCTCTCATTTGGGTAGCTCGGGTCTTTAAAGATGTCGAAACACAAACAGATATGGTTGAATTTGTATCAAAGCCAAATGTTCAGATAGGTATCAATGAACAGATAGGTAAATCAAATGTCGCTCCTTATCTAAGCAGAGAAGTAAGTAATGTCGAGCAAATTGATCACACTATGGCTCACCCTCAAAGACAACCACGTTGGGTAGATGCTGGCCAGTGGAACCATCGCAACCCTAGTTTTAACTCACAAAATAGGCATAATCCAGCTTTTCGAAGGGCACCAACCCCACAGCCACAATCTTTTCGTTATCAAGGTGGGATGGTACAAGACGTCCGCACAAAAAACATTGCGCCGCGCTTTCAAATATTTTTGAAAACCGTGCAGCAGCAATTCAACGAAAGCTATGGCAGGTGTCGGATAAACGAATGGAGCCACTACGAGCTATTTTACAATGAATGGATCGAGGAGCTACATACAAGTTTTGTGATGCCGGAAGAGGAGATGCGAGAGAAGGAACAACGGTTGCTTAATTTTTTGAAGGTTCGCGTCGATTCAAAACCTGGAGAAATTTGCGATTATCGAGCTGGGCCTGCAGAGCGCATCAACCCGCCTTATCAAGCTCAGCGCCCCATGCATTATCGTCAGCGTCCATATCGCTAAGCAGCTGCTCTACGCTTGATAATGATTATGATTTATCAGTACATGCTTAACACATATTGCTTAAATGTACTTATGAAATCATTTTACGTAAGCCCTTCCAACTGGGATTGAAGAGACAGGTTGTTACTGTTGTTTTTTCTCTAAACTCACTCGACTTTATTTATTTAAAAGATAATTAACAAATTGACTAAATGTTTGAGAATCACTAACATAATATCTCTTTGGGCTTCGTTTTTTCTAAACCAGGTAGAATGTAACGAATTAAATTTCGTACTTTCTTATTTTCTATCACACGTAGCTCACACGCCGTACGAATAGTTACGTCATCTACATTTCTACGAATTTTGAAAGGTTACAAAAAATTATCAAACATCTCATCTCCGAAATTCTAACGTGACGATAGTTCGACCGAACACACATTGCCCACTCACACTCGTGACAAAGTCGAAGTAGCTTATGATCTTTTAATATAATATAAAAACAAAGTTCACGAGCCTTAAGTTTAGTTGTAATTCGACCGTGTAGATCCCCACTTGCCCCACTGGGATACGGCTTAGTTGTACATTATGCTCGACTGTGTTATACGCATTTCTCGACGCTTCATATATTTATATTATTAATGCTACTTGTATCCGAGCCAAGTAATAAAGCGAACCTGCATTATACAACTAGCAACAACGCTTCTGTAACATATTTGAATTTATTCTAATTTTTTTCTGTTTGAGTTGCTTCTGTGGAAATAGCCAGCCATTTTTTGGCAAATAATGATTACATTTTTAACCATTAATTGATGTCCAAGAGCCTGAATAAATATGCTGAGAAGCATGTACATGAAACTTGCAAAAAAATAAGTTTTTTTGTCACTACCACCTTAATCAATTAGCGCGATACAGCTTGCACTTGTTAAGTATTAATGGTCTAATGCCTTAACTATGCTTGTACCATTATTGCGTACAATGACATGCACCTGCAATACATTCATAAAGATATTATATGACTCATAGATAATTTAAGAATCTACACACTAACTTACTAACTTTTCCTTATTTAATGTCCCACAAATGAAGCATGTTTTTGAGCACTTTTCATGAATATTGTGCTGAAAGGTGATGCATGCAAAATCCACTTTTTCAGCTTAAAGTCGTCCATAATTGAATGTGCTGTTAAACATAAAAAGTAAAGTATAGGGATGAATCAATTAAGATACAGTTTTCCAGGTTAAGAGAACTTGTGTAAACAATGATCTGCTAAAGCCGGACCAAGTGTCAGTCATGAATGAAATACTGCTTTCAACACATTTCTTAACCTGCTCAGCTACCTTTTCCCACACACTTTCATATTCACCTAGTACTTGATTTTTTAAAATGTTCTCCATTTAAGCTCATATAACAGAATCTAGAAAATAAACTTGATTAGTTTATATTACTAAAAATATAATAGGCAAATAAAACAGAGAACTTCTCACATAAATTTCATAAAACCAAATTTTCAACAAACTGAAAAGGCTGATCATCTAGTGTAATCATTTGAGCAATTTTTTAATCAATACTTCTCGAATTTATATCATTTCTGCCCCACTTTTTTTGCCAAAAAATTATAACCCTAAAAGAAGCATAAAATGATTTAATTTTAGTTAAAACTGTGATTATCATGCAATCTAACATTGAATGACTTTTTGCTTCTTGCCTGACCACCTTTTGAGCTGTGCTCAGCGTTTTGTTATCTGAGCATATTCTAATTGATTAGATTATTACCATAGATGCACACTGGGGGTATGAAGGTGGGGCTGGGTATCCCCCTGTCACACCTTTTGAAAGGCACACTCCCTCAGGCCATTTGCAGACAGCAACCTATTGTTGGAATTATAAAATGTCAAATGATCTCCAGCAATCTGAGGTATTTTTCGAGTAGTACCCTGTCTGTTCATTCATTCAGACACATTTTGTCCATTATTCTGCGCATAGTCTAAGTCATTGCATCATTCTGATTACCATTTGTTTTCAATGCAAACTTAATCACACATGTTCAAGAAGAGAATACAACAAATTGAACTATTTTACAGATTGTGTTTGATGGGGGTAAGGAACAAAAATTTTCTAAAAAGTCAACATAAACTCATCATTTTAGTGCCATAAGTAGCCATAAAAAAGTAATAATTTACCATTCCCCAAAGAAACTCAATTTACCCCCTCCCAGAAAGTTAAACCGTGTGCATCTATAATTATACTGTTAAAACACTGAATCTGCCACTAGCATCTGCTTCTACATGTTCCTTCTTCTTCAGTATATACTCCTTGTATTTTGCATTGTGCTTAGCCTCAAAATGTTCTCTCAACAAATTTGCACTCCCATTGCCTTCTCTGGATTACTGAGTTGAGCAAAATTTATATTTCAATTCATTATTGCTAGTAATTTTAAAATAATCCCATAAGAGGCTAGTGCAAGGTTCTGGCGTTTTTGCTGAAATTCGATGTTAACCTACAAATGGTGTTACAAATAAAACTGGAGTCCGAGATGCCCATGTATTACCGCACATGACACATGCTCTGTTTATCTATCTGCAGCAAAACTTGAGAATGCAAGCTCACACTTATTCAAATTAAGGTATTTTTGACAAGAGTATTGTACTCATTCTGCCTTTTGAACCTCAGTCTTCAATTTCCAATTCTTATCTTTGGTGTCATATATTTTAAAGTGAAGTAACATGTCTGCGTATTTTCTGTATTTTGTTTTGTAGATAGATGTTGTTTTCATTTTAAGTCTCCTCTTAAAAAAACAAGACAAATATTTTAATATCTTAATGCACTACTGTATAGGCAAGGCAATATATCACCTTCAGATGTTATAAATAATTATTCAAATCATTTATTCAGGAACTTTAACTTCTTGTTGACTGACATTCTGAAAAAAGGAGCAATCACGCAATCTGAGTGCATTCACAAAATAAATGTATATGAATAATGGGACCAAATTGTTCATATGAGACATCATAATTCACAAATTATCATGGACGCGGACCCAAACCCATTATTTTTCACACTTGGACCTAGACCCCTTATCTGGAAAATTTAAGACCCAGACTAAGACCCAACATTCCAAAAAATCTGGACCTGTTGCATTCCTACTAGATATCCACCATCTTACTAGAACTACTGTTTCACTTATCCCATCATCTCATAAGACCTGCTGCATGCATAGTGAGGCATCAATCACTTTTGCAATTGTCCCACCAATTCTAATGTCTCACAAGGCCCACAAAACAAAATGAAGGTATTTTTCTTAGGAAATAGAATGTTAAAATGCATAAAGGTAATCATAAATATAATTCTTACAATCATAATTTAATAACATGTCTAATGTCAGTAGCAGTAAATAAAGGTGTTTTATACAGTCTTCATAAATGCATAGTTCATTTCATTGAAAGCTTAAGGTTTTTGACAAAATTTGAAGGAAGTACAAAAGTGCTATAAACTAATGGGGTAAATGTGCTATTCTACATTATATGAAGTTATATGACAAATATTATTTTAAAGCCATATTAGTGTGCCAAAATTTTAGACCGCATTTGTAGCCCAATTTTTGCAAATAAATTGGACAGAAATCCACAAAGTTGAATGAAACAAATCATAGGTAATTACTGTTGAGCGCTTGCTTAGAAATTTTGCATTTGTGATTCTTGCTTAATTGCTTGATTTCTATTAAATTTGAATTCAAGTTAATATTTGATATGTAAAATTAGTCAGTATCTCATCAAATTCAACCAGCTTAGTTCACTCCATGTAGCATGTGAAAATGAGATCTACACAAATAATATTTATGTCACAACTTAAACAAAAATTCTAAAATAATCTTGAGTGATAGAAAAGATATATTTAGACCTCGGTAATTCTGTTTTTTAAAATATATAAGGACCAATTGACATTGATCTGACTGATATTTTCAATTTTTTTTAACTTTTGCCTGTATGAAACTACAAAAAACTGGAGGACAACATTGTTTTTGATGATCCATATCTAATCAATCTTCCAATATGTTAACTCTCTCTGTTGAGTTATAACCAAAGAGAAGTGCTAATTTATGGTCAGAAACCATAAATTAGCACTTCTCTTTGGTTATAATCACACCTGAGCATGGGGGTTTGGGGGGATATGCACCATATGTAAGCAGCGCTAAAATTCTGAGGGGGTATGCATGATTTTTCGAAGGTCAAAACATGGCCTTAAAAATGGTGGTATTGCAAAAAAACACCATTTTTCAACATCTCTCATTGAGCACTATCCATTGGCGTCAAAAATTGCAAAAAAACAAAAAAATTTCAAAAACTGAATTTCTGGGAGGTATTTTGATATCTGGGGGGGGTGTTATTTTGGTTTCTCGGGGATGGGGGGTGCATATTCTCTATGCCCAGTTGTGGTATCAACCGCACCTGGGCGGGGAGAGGGGGGCTGGGAGGTATGCACCCCATTTCAAGAAACCAAAATACTTCTCTAGAAATCAAAATACCCTCTCCCCCAGAATTCGATTTTTAAAAAATTTTTTCCATTTTTTTCGCAATTTTTGATGCCAATGGATAGTGCTCAATGAGAAACGTCGAAAAATGGTGCTTTTTTCGCCATACCACCACTTTAAAGGCCATTTTTTGACTTTTGAATAATCTTGCACACCCTACAGAATTTTCTTGCTGCCCATGTTTGGTATGCAGCACCCCTCCAAGAAACTAAAATAACCCTATCAGAATTCGATTTTTTAAATTTTTCTTGTTTTTTTGCATTTTTTTTGATGCCAATTAATAGTGCTTGATGAGAAACAATAAAAAATTGTTTTTTGCCATACCACCATTATTGAGGCCATTTTTGACCTGTGAAAAATCTTTTGCACCCTCCCTCTAGAATTTCTTGGTGCTGCCCACGTATGCACCCCCCAGAAACCAAAATACCCCCCCCAGAAATCAAAATACACCCCCCTCCAGAATTAAATTTTGAAGATATTTTTCGTTTTTTTCGCAATTTTTTGATGCCAATGGATAGTGCTTGATGAGAACCGTCGAAAAATGGTGTTTTTATCGCCATATTACCAATTTCAAGACCATGTTTCGACCTTCAAAAATCTTGCACCCCCCAGAATTTTCTTGCTGCCCATGTATGCTTATAATACATTGCCTGTCACCAACTTAACAAGATATACTGTCAGCTTCTATATGGTAAATAATGATGGCAACAAAATCCAATGCGAATATGAATCAATCAATTTTTCATGTCCAATAATTGACTCAGAGATATATACTAATACTGGCGTCAAAGAAACAATCAAGAAATTTTTTGAGTCACAAATCTGGGAAACATGTTTATAGATGTGTGCCCTAATAACTTATAATTCTACAATTTTTGTTTTTCGATAAGATATCTTTTGATGTATTCAATATTTTCTGATATTTCTCATCATCTTAGGTAGCGCGTTAGCGCGTACCTATAATATACTTGGGTACCCCTAACACCTGTGCACCCCCCTACAGCTATAACGGGACACTTCTGGAAGGTGCGGTTTTTTTAAAAGAATGATAATAAAAAAATTCGCTGCCCGTGTTTTTTTGTTTTTCTTGAAACTCAAAACTGATTGTGTAAAGAAGGTGTAAAGTTTTTGTGTAACGTTATAACATAGGACAAATTTTGGGACCTTTTTGTCACGGCAAGTGGACAACTGAGTATTGATGACTCGAACAATTAAACAGCATAGGATTATAGAGGGATGGATTTTTCGGAACAGTATCTTTTTGTTTTTTGAAATTCGCATTAGTTTTCGAATGGCAGTGTAAAGAGTGCGAAAATCTGGGGGTGAAAAAACACTTTTTGGTCGAGTTTTCAACCTGTCTATGTCTGATACTAACTCCGGTTATGAGTTTTTTAAAATGTTTTCTGACAGAAATGTAGAGCGGATCAAGGGCTACATTCTGCATATAAGCAAAGTCTTCTACGCTCTATGGAGAGTTAGATCCTGGGGTTTAAAGTTTACACTCTAGTGGATGGTGTAAAAAACGGATTTTAAGTAAGATTTCTCTGCCAAATTTTTCCGCTTATGAGTCAGTGTAAATTGAAGACAGCATTAATAAAGTGCCTCTCAGGGGCTACACATCGCAGCAAACCGCATTTAAAAAAACGCAATATTGAGTTATTTATGGGGGTGTAAAGTTCGAAATCAGAGGTAAAAAATGGGCGAAAAAACACGTTTTTTCCGAAGTTTGATTAATAAATCATACCAAATAATTTTTGCAACAGAATTTTGGCACACAGGAATGTACTACGATTTAAAAGCTACAAATTGTACCAAACCGAATTTCTTTAAACTCAATGGGGAGTTCGGTACGGAATTTTAAAGTTTACAGTGTTCTAAATGATGGAAAATACGTTTTTGTTGCGTTTTTTGTTCGCCACTTTCTCCGTCCAGAAGTCGGGATAAGTCCAATAGAATAAAAATAAAGTGCTTTATATCGGGTGCATGTCAAAGCAAATTGTCTATACATTAATATTCAGCGAGTGTAAAGTCAAAAATTTGGTGTTTAAAATACGTTTCTGTCTTGTTTTTTCTGCCTGCTTCTCCGGTTATGAGTCAGGGACATGATTATCAAGTCTAGAAATGGACCAGGAACCAAATTTGATATGCCAGTCTGGCGCATATGTTTACACTCTACAGTGTTGTAAAGTAGTTTACACCTATTGTTAGTTTGCCCATAGAACATTATGGAGACTTAATTTTTTTCATAAATATTAATCGTAATATCGGAACAATATCAAAATTACGAATCTGACCAAAATCTTCTTTACACTAGGTGTTTACATGAAGTTTACACTACATATGTATTTATCTTCGTTTTTGAGCATTCCAGAAACCTAATTTTTTCCTGGAGTCTAGAAATTTTCAAAGAATCAAATGTGAGACGTCACGTAGGCGCATTTGTTTACATCCAACAGTGATGTAAAGTAGTTTACACTCATTGTTTATTTGTCCTCAGACCATTGTACTTTGGTATTAATATCATAGGTAGCGCGATAGCGCTACCTATAATATACTTGGCCATCCTTTTTCTTATATGTTTATCACAGCGAGTGCGAAATTTG
Source organism: Mermis nigrescens (assembly GCA_036768485.1). Classification (NCBI taxonomy): domain Eukaryota; kingdom Metazoa; phylum Nematoda; class Enoplea; order Mermithida; family Mermithidae; genus Mermis; species Mermis nigrescens. The sequence continues at coordinate 51,725 of JAVLUZ010000445.1, forward strand.
TGTCCCCCTCACAGCAACAACGGCACACACCTGGGAGGTGCGGTGTTTTTTAATCGATGGATAATTAAGAAAATTTGATGCCTGTGTTTTTTTCTTTTGTTTACACTCAATACTGAGTTAGCAATGAGCGTGTAAAGTGTAAAACAAAAAATCAAATAATTTGCGGAGGGCCAATTTTCTTTAAATGTTGCCCCCCCAGCTGTAGATTACGAATCTGACCTTAAAATTTCCTTACAGTCAATGGTTGTTGCACAAAAGTGTAAAGTATACGTGTTTTTTACTCTTTGCGTGTCCTTCAGCTTATCTAATTTAATTTTGGTTTCTGTGCAGTCCAATCGGTTTTATAATGTAGAGGGTTGTAAAATCTCAAAACAGATTTTTTTCTTTCTTATAACGCAATTTTTCTTGATCTGTGATCGTTTTAGTGTAAAGGGTTCGAGACAAAAAACGATATCTCTTCAACTACTCCGCTAAGTAGGCGGAACATGCTAATTATGCTTAAAAGGTGCCCTGACCTTAGTGTTACAGATCCCAGTTTATTTTGTTTCTATACACCCAATATTGCGGTATTAGCACAAGTGTAAAGTTTACACCGAGAAGCATTTTTGCGCCCAGAGCATCGTGGAGGATGAATTTTTTTAAAATGTTCTCCGTAAGGTCAGAATAACGAATCTGACCTTTAAACTTTTCTACAGCCAGTGTTTGTTGAGGTATGAAGAGGTGAACTTTGAATTATAAATACATCTATTTTCTAATGCCGATAGATAACTCCGCATTGCATATTTTTGATCAGATTTTTCGTATTTCAGAGGTTTTTGACTCGTCTTTAATAAATAATTATTTTTATCATCATAAATGCACTATTCTTGAACTTCAGTAGAATGATGAATATCTTTCAAAATAGGATAATCAAGCTGAAATCTGCTGATATGTCGAGTTGGCGCAGTGGTTGACAACTCCGTTCTCGGATGCGGTATTAAACAAAGAATGATGGGTTCGAATCTTCTGAATGCTGACTTTTTCATTTTTTCAATTCTTTTGGCAAAACCATGTACTTCATTTGACTCATATATCTATTTAGGTTCTGCGGATAACACTTTTTTGTGTTTTGAATTTCGCCTCAGTTGTCGAATGGGAGTGTAAAGAGTGCGAAAATCTGGGGATGAAAAGACACATTTTGGCCGAGTTTTCGACATGTTTATGTCTGCCAACAACTCCGCTTATGAGTTTTAGGAAATTTTTTCTGACATTTTCTACAATCAATACGCAGTTAGTACCAGGGTTTTAAACTTTACACTCTAGTGGATGAGTAAAAAAACAGATTTTTTCCAAGATTTCACTGCCAAAAGTTGGGGTTAATTAAATAAAATAGAAATAAAGTAACTTCTAATGGCTACACGTCGAAGCAAGCCGCGTTCAAAAAAACGTAATATTGAGTTGTTTATGGGGTGTAAAGTTCGAAATCTGAGGTGTAAAGTGGGCGAAAAAAACAGGTTTTTTCGTATTTTGATTGATAAATCATATCAAATATTTTGCGGAACATAAGTTTGGCACATACAAACCTACTACAATCAAAGGGCAACAAACTGGCCCGAACCGAACTTATTTACATTCAATGGGCGTTAGGTTCAGATTTTTAAAGTTTACAATGTGGTGGACAGTGGAAAATACGTGTTTGTACATTTTTTGTTCGCCACTTTCTCTGTTCAGAAGTCGGGCGAGGTCGAATAGGATAAAAATAAAGTAAAATTCTAGTTCTTTTTCTACGTAAAATCAGAATTGGGAATCTGACTGTTAGTATTCTCTACACCTAGTAGTTGTGTAAGGTTTGCACTATTCATTTGTTGTTAATATGTAGTTTATACTACAAATTTATTTTACTACCAAATCTAAGCGTTAGTGTTCCTTACACTTGATATTTGCGTGAAGTTCTTGAATTTTTGCCGAAAAACTTTGTTTTTTAATTTACCAACATCCCACCTTTTCAATTTTCTTAAAGTTTAAAATCTTTTACAATTCTCTTCATAATTTAATGGTAGGTTTAAACTTTAAGTTTCTCTTGGTTTACAACTCTCGCTTAGCAAGCTCATTTTTCAATACTTTTTCATAGTGATCAATCGCATTTAGTTCGGAATTGGTGGACATCCCTTATTTTATTACTCGGCTCAAATAATCCAAGTGACGATCTTTTGATTATTTTCTTTATCGCAAATTCAAACACCCAAATTTCAATTTAAAAATCATAAAAATTATTTCATAATTATTATGTAAGATGACTGGCTGGTTGAGAGCTCTTTTTTGTTGTTTTCATTGTTCATTGTGCTCGTAGGAACCAGAAAAGAAATAGTTTTTCGCCATAGGTATTCTCTGGCGAAAACAAGTTAACAAAGCTTTTTGCGTTAATTATTATTTTGGTCCAAAATAGGTCAACTGACCTAGGGCTAAATTCCGGGGCTACTTAATTACTACTGCGTTAGGTTTTTAGGGCATAGCTGCCAATAGCTCCGTAGGTACGGACGAATTTAGGTCCGAGGAGTTTGAGACCATAGTTATTGAGGGTCGTGTGGTAGAGTCCGGCGTTTCGCCCTAGCAACCTGACCAGTGCTAAGTGTAGCCATTAAGTAAGTCCCGTAGGTACGTTATATGTCGTTTCCAAGTTAATTTAAATGTGGAACGACCTCTATAACTTACAGGACTGTTTAGAATGTAACATATATTTACCATAGCTAATAAGAAATAGTAAACTTTATACTTCCGACAATCAAGAGCATATCTAACTCAGTTTTAAATTCTATGCAGTCCGATTGATTTCAAAAGGTAGACGGTTATGAAATCTAGGGAGTCTCTTTTTTTAAAACAATATTTTTTAAATTTAGAGGCAATTAATTTATGTTAAGAACAATGTTTTTCCGCGTTCTTGGACTGCTGTCATTATTGTGGTATGCTACTGTATGTGTTTGCTGACTGATGCACTGAAATCATGCTAATGAAAAGTAGAGGTACTTGCAAAGAAAAATGCTCCGATGGAACAAAAAAGATGAATATACTTGGAATTGTGGATTATTAAGGATGTAAAAGGAGGGGACTAGGGATAATCTACCTAAAGTCGTAAAATCTGCTAAAAATCACACTTTCTCTAAGCAACGCAAAAAATCGAAGTATATTCTGCGGTTAACACATTAGAATAAATATTTAACCATAAAAATGATTGAAAAAGCAGCACGTTAGCTATGCAGCAGCTATGGGAAATGATATCGAGTAACAGTCTTTCCAAGCCAATAGAATGAAATAGCAAACATCGATGCATTCAAAACAATTGCAAGAATTGTTGGTTCAAAACAGTAGGAAACGCGTGAGTTGACTTGAAACAGACTAAATGTAGGTACACTAGCATGCCCGTAACGATTGTGCGTACTAATCAATGGGCCCCTGCTTTGCTTGCTATAATGTTCATAGCAAAATAAAACAACTTTAAATACAATACCACTTAGTTTTCTTTCAATCAGGATATGAAGCTAGTCAGTGTTGCTTGCTACTTGCCATCAATTTAAAAAAAGGAAACATTATAGATTTCGTTTATTATCTGAAATTTTGAAAATTATTTAAAAAAGACACTTTTTAGAGGCATCGGAGCATTTTTCTTTGCTATAAATTATCTTTGCACATATCCAGCTGTGGTCATTTTGGGTGGTTAGCCTATGTTAGACCGTGGATGGTTGCAGATGATTGATGTTATGGAATGCACAGAAGCAACATGATTATTCAAAAATGACATTTTTATATTAAATTAAAATAGAGACATATATATATATATATATATATATATATATATATATATATATATATATATATATATATATATATATATATATATATATATATATATATATATATATATATATATATATATATATATATATATATATATATATATATATATATATATATATATATATATATATATATATATATATATATATATTATATATATATATATATATATATATATATATATATATATATATATATATATATATATATATATATATATATACAGGGTGGGCCAAAAAAAGGCTACATTCCGATTCAACAGGGCATAACTTCGGCTGATGTGAAAATGAGACGTCAAAACTGGCAACATTAGATAGATAAAAGTGTCTTCTTTCGAATTGTGTAAAAAATTTTAGCCAGCTTCCAGCGTTTCGTGCAATACAGCGATTTGTTTACACCTCACTTTGAGATTTTTCAAACATCAGAGTTTCCGCATTGTATCATAACTGTGTACGTAGGAATCTTTTTCTGACCTGTTTAACAATAAATACCGTCACAAAAATTAGGTAGCACATTTTTTGAACCCCCAGAGTAGATACAATTCCTTCTGAGTGCAAAAATTTCAGGATATTGTGAAAATAGGATGCAAATTGATAGCAGGACCAATGACGCTTTTGGCCTTTAAACAATATTGAAGTAGGGTGTAAACTAATTGTCGTAGCGCTCAAAGCATTGATATCTGGTAAAAACTTTTTACACGATTCGAAAGAAGACACTTGTATATATCTAATGTTGCCAGTTCTAACGTCTCATGTTAACATTAGTTGAAGTTATGACCTGTTGAATTGGAATGTAGCCTTTTTTTTGGCCCACCCTGTATATATATATGTATATATATATATATATATATATATATATATATATATATATATATATATATATATATATATATATATATATATATATATATATATATATATATATATATATATATATATATATATATATATATATATATATATATATATATATATATATATATATATATATATATATATATATATATATATATATATATATATATATATATATATATATATATATATATATATATATATATATATATATATATATATATATATATATAAATATATATATATATATATATATATATATATATATATATATATAAATATATATATATATATATATATATATATATATATATATATATATATATATATATATATATATATATATATATATATATATATATATATATATATATATATTTGACCACATATATATATATATATATATATATATATATATATATATATATATATATAATGATAATTACAACAAATAAAGTATAAATCAGTTATTGGGCAATATGGCAGAATGCAAGCTGGGGAACCAACCAGGGCATTCATACTTCTCTTAATACATAGGACTATAGTCATTCCTTGGTGCGCTAGTTGGCCTTGGCTGTAGATTGCCTCTGGGTGTTGGGGTTAGGAAGTATGCAAACCATATAAACCAAAAAACCTCTCCCTTTAGAAACCAAAATTCTCCCCCAGAATTCAATTTTTGATTGATTTTTTTGCAATTTTTTGATGCCAATGGACAATGCTCAATGAAAAATGTTTAAAAACGGTGTTTTTCTGCCATATCACTATTTTAAGGCCATTTTTTTACCTTTAAAAATTTTTACCAACTCTTCCAGAATTTTGGGGCCACTCAGGCATTGTCACCAAAGGCTGATTTTTACAGAATTTCTTATATTTAATTAGAAAATCAAATATAATCTAAATGCTATGATGAGTATAATTCTTTTTGTTCTACTTTAGGCTTCATATGTATAATATTTCCGCATGCATTCTACGTACATATTTATTGTATTTAGTATATTATTTCCTATAGACCAACTCCCAAAAATCCCCATTTATCGAAAGTCAAAATTTTCCGCTAATTTTGTTATCAAGGCCACACCAATGACGCAAATTATTAACCCAGACGAGAAACAGATGAGATTCTTCAACTCACACCACCTAAAATAAGTTTGCGCTCATTATTATTCTTATATATGGAATACGACCAAACAACTGTCATATTAGCTTTATAGAAACGTGCCATGAATGCTAAAACAGAGTAGCGGCATCGAATACACATATCTTCTGTTGAAATCATACAGAATTTGCGCCCCAGGAATAATCCAAATCTTTCGTTCATAATTACTTTTGGCCAAGAACCAACACATACTAAAATCTTCCCAGAAGAACGATTCAAACCCCACAAATCAGACAGTCATTAATTTTCTGCACCTAATCTGAGACAAATTCCACCAATGCATCAAGGTGAATATATTCTATGAAATGAACAAAGCTCATTTTAAATATGCATTCATAATCAACCCTTATTCCCATAATATTCCAAATTCAAATAAATCATTCTAACAAACCTTTAACTGATTACTTTCACCAAAACTTTTCCCAATTAGTTTAGTTTAGTTAGTTTAGAGCAACCTGGCGCATTGTACATAGTTGTGCTGTATGGTGTTTTCTTTTTCCAGCAAACCTAGTCATTAATTTCCAACGTGTGCTGTGTTATATATATATATATATATATATATATATATATATATATATATATATATATATATATATATATATATATATATATATATATATATATATATATATATATATATATATATATATATATATATATATATATATATATATATATATATATATATATATATATATATATATATATATATATATATATATATATATATATATATATATATATATATATATATATATATATATATATATATATATATATATATATATATATATATATATATATATATATATATATATATATATATATATATATATATATATATATATATATATATATATATATATATATATATATATATATATATATATATATATATATATATATATATATATATATATATATATATATATATATATATATATATATATATATATATATATATATATATATATATATATATATATATATATATATATATATATATATATATATATATATATATATATATATATATATATATATATATATATATATATATATATATATATATATATTAGCGATGGACCGGATCGACAGACCCGGACCCGAGCCATGCACTACCTGATGATTTTCTTGGACCCGGACCTGGACCCAGATCCAAATTTTTTGAATTGAAGACCCGGACCCGATCTTTCTAATTATTTCGGACCCGAGTCAAATAGAATTTGACTTAGCAACAGTCTTTTGCCAATAATGAAAAACAATTGCCATATCAAAAATTTTATTTGCCACTTTGAATAACACTCACATCAACATTCTGAGTTGTACTTTCGTTTTAAATTTCTTTGAAATTGTACTTAATGAAAAGCAATTTCTCTGCCATCTTTCCATGCAAACGACGTCTGTTTGGCTGGTATATAAGTCCGGCTTCACTAAACAGCTGTTCCGAAGGAACGCTTGTTGCTGGCGATGAGAGAAACTTGCATACAGCAGTCGCCAGTGTGGGAAAATTGTTGATATGATCTTTCCACCATTTGAGCGGCAAAGTGTCCGGGGATTCCTTCTTCAGCTTGGAATAATTATCGATTTCCTTAAAAAATTAACCAAAAGGAGATAAGGTTGAATTTCTAGAAGGCGTTGGTTTTTGCCAGCAGTTTGCTAGCAAAGCACCTACTATTTTTGAACATGGAAGCCTGTTCATCTTACGTACTCTTAAAAATGGTAATTTAATGGACATCTACATATATTAAAACGCAGAAAAATTAGACATGTCAGGTTAGGACCATAAATACTAGACACCTTATTAATGAAATTTGAAATGATTTGCTTGTTAGTCATGCTGTAGATATTTTTCCATTTTTCTTGCTTGATTTGCTATATGTTATTTTCAAAATTCTTTTATTGGAACTATTTCTTAAAAGCATAAGGATGACGTGCAGTGGTACTTATCCTACCTATACAAAAGCATAACCTGATCCTGTCCTCATACGGCTGTACCACTAGTGCTTTCAGGATTATTGCACGAACAAAATGGCCCTTAAACAAAACAATGCAGTGTAATTGTCAAGCATTGAAGTAACTGCTTGTCGTAATGACATTGGGTAAAAAATGGCACATGGCCAATCACAAGTTTTCGTGAGTTAAAGATTTACTCCAATTTCAATAACATCAAGCAAATTGTACAACAGTAAATAAAGCACTTTGAATGCACACAACCAATAAAAAAATTATACAAATCACACACCTACTTTCTTTTGCTTTAAGTCTTCTGTAGTTGTCCTTGTCATCCGCGCATTTTGCTCACGTAGTCTATCAGCTACAACTTGATCTAAATTATGTGTTCATTTAAATTGCTGAAAATTTTGTGTCAGTGCATTGTGGTTTTGGAAATGTGCACTTCTACAAGATGTGTTGGACCTGGACCCGGACCCGGTTGGGTCTAGCACTGTGGACCCGGACCCAAAAATTGAAAAGCTACAGACCCAGACCCGGACCCAGACCCGAAGTTTTAAAATGTTGAGACCCGGACCACGGACCTGAAAAATCAAAATTTGGGACTTGGTCCATCCTTCATATATATATATATATATATATATATATATATATATATATATATATATATATATATATATATATATATATATATATATATATATATATATATATATATATATATATATATATATATATATATATATATATATATATATATATATATATATATATATATATATATATATATATATATATATATATATATATATATATATATATATATATATATATATATATATATATATATATATATATATATATATATATATATATATATATATATATATATATATATATATATATATATATATATATATATATATATATATATATATATATATATATATATATATATATATATATATATATATATTCCTGATGATTAAAATTATTGCCTTATCAAATATGTTAATTTGTATAAGAGCATTCGAGGAGAATTGGAGCAGCCCCATCTTAAGCGCTCATGGATTGTGACAGCATGTAGCTGGCCATCCTATTTCATGGGAAACCAAGACCAACTTTGGATGGACTAGGCTCAAGAAGGCAAAAAATAGCACAAAATACCATTTAAAAAGTCATGTTTTTCCTGATTTTTCTGAATTTGAGTGGGGGGTCCGGACCCCCACATTCCTCCTCAGAGCTATGTGCCTTGTTGCTGCCCACCTATGCTCTAGATATGTAAGGTCAGCTAGTTTTATAAGCTACAACTATATTTTGTCTTATTCATTTTCTGACTGAGCTGAGACACAGGGTGTTCATGTTGGCTACAACAATTTGTAGGACTTTACAAAGGCTAGAGTTAATTCTATCTAAATCGAATGGATAATCAGTTTTCACATAAGTGAATCAACTTTCACTAATCAGAGTGACAAGTTTGCAAGTGGGCCATATTTTAAAACAAGTGTATTCTAATGTGGCGCTAGTCTGGTCTACTGCTGCTGCTCAAAACAACTTTCTATCTTCGAGAGCAAATAATATATCATCAAATACTGGAATAATACAACTATTATGGCATATCCATGTATCACAAAGCTATACACTAGTTCTGCTTTACAATACTATGTTATTCTACGGTGTGATATTATTCAGAAGATGTTTTACTATTCAGCATGTCATGAAAAATTAATTTTTGGTACATTCTTTCCATTCAATGTCAGTCAGTGCCCCCACTGATGAAAGTTACAACTTACAAAAATATAATATGGAATTATAGTAAACCCACAAGTATCACAAGAAAAACATAGTATCACATTAAATAGCACCACATGTATTAGTGGCTCTTCTTCTGAATCCAGTAGTTGGTAGCCTTCTGGATGCATGTATCCTTGTGCACCATTTTGGACTCTGCCAGAATTGAAACATACAATGGAGCACAGTAATCCAGTGTTAGTAGAATTGATAATCTTTTATCAAATGGCTGTCTAAAGTGTACCTGAAATTTTTAAAGAAGTCTTTGATGACACGGTCAATGAGTTGAGCGAAAATTGTTTTGCTTCAGAGACCAGAGATGCATGGTCATTGAATAGACGGTTGGTGAGTGAATCATGCCGACAGACAATGCACTTATCATGTTGGGGAAATCAGGTAGCATTGTTACTTAAATCAACAATATTTATGAATTAAATTTTATTGTTGAAATGAATTACTTACAGACAAATTAAGAATAGGCATTTCAGTCCATATATTTTTGTCAAACAGCCGGGCAGGCTGCGGAATAGCAATTAGAGAAAGATAAGAATTGAAAATAGAGGCTCAAATTTAAGGCACAAAAATGCAGTTTTTTCAAACAAGGTGTAGAGAACTAAGCGATCCTACCACACCTGGACATGGAGGGGGTTTGGTGGGGGGGGTATGCACTTTCTCAAGAAATTAAAATACCCCACCCCCTCAGAAATAAAATAACAGGTCCAAAATTCAATTTCTGAATATTTTTTGCAATTTTCTGATGCCAATAGATAGTATTAAATGAGAAATGTCAAAAGAGTATGTTTTTTTGCCATACCACCATTTTTAGGGCCATTTTTTTGACCTTCAAAAAATCTTGCACCTCCCAAAATTTTCTTGCTGCCCATGTATGGATCCTACTGTTTTAATCTGCTTTTGTATAGTTTTTGGGAGTAATGCAGTCTGGCGAGTAAAGAGCAATTAAGCAAAAGCTTAATCCTGATAAGTCAAAGTAAAGCAAGTTTGCTTACTTTACTTTTTGATAAATTTTGTATGGGGTACACACACATTTTATACACAATATTTTGATTTAAACTTTGTCCTTTTGACCAATTTTAGGGTACTGATTCCGCCATACTTTCTATATCATTTTTTATCTTGCTGCTTTAAATCAATTTTATTATAGAGCATATAACAGTGTTTAAAGGGATTAGTTGCATAGTTGCGTGCTAAATTTCACCTATCTCAGTGTATCACGTGCACTAATTAATACTTTATTTTATTACAGTTCTATTTATTACTCGGATATTGACTTAACTTATTCTTGGGATCCCAGCCGTTCTGTCTGGCTTTCAAATTGCTTATGTCAAATCCATTATTGTGTCTGGAACCTGAGATCTAATCTGCGCTTTGTCGTCTTCATGTCTATGACTCACCTGTAGTAGCTTATATTTTTTTGTGTTACCATTTTGAACAGTCACAATGCTAGCTCAGCTATTAAGCAAGAGCAATATTCATGTATAAAATACAGTATACACTAGAAAACAAAGTCAGTTACCTTACAGTAATAATTTACATTTCTTAATCATTGCATTCCGTTATAAAATTAAATAATTCATGATACTAATTTAGCAATTATATGAGCAGTAAGTTGCTTGCGCTGACACTCCCCTCTTAACTGCGATTGTCCTTGATCAAAACTACATAGGGTCTCAATTGCAAATAATAATCATGCCTTGGTAAATTTGCACCTTGCTGCTTTTTCTTTACACGACTTCCTAATTCTCCTTTTCTATTTATTTTTGCATCAATGCTTTTGCCTGACGTTTGAATTTTGTTCTCCTGTTTTTGGTCCAACATCAGCAATTCTTTCATAATTTCTGTATGTGAAGATTGTTGTTTATATCATCCAGTTCAGTTGACATGAACTGTTTGTGTGTGGCTTTTGCCTATGTCTATGGTTATGTTCGAATTTTGACTTGCTTTTGGACCTTAGTAATAGCTTTGGAAAAATGCTTTTTAACTTCTTCTTTGTAAGTTTCAATATTTAACAGATAAAATGGGCGATTATAATTCAAAACCGCATCTATAGGCAACTAGGAGTATTGTCCATACATTAAAAAGAAAGGACTAAACCATGTACTTTTGTTATCATGCAGATTAGTAGCAAAATTGCATATGGAAGATACTCATCCCAGTCTAATTCATTTTTATCGATGTACATCCAAATTCTCATTATTCAAGTTTAATTTGCTCTTTCTACCTCACCATTTGCTATTGTGATGGGCAAAGATCACATTAGATAAATTTACTAGTCAGATAGAGCGTTAAATTGAACAATACACGGATACAGTCGAACTCGGATAAGTGCAACTGCTCGGGATGCCAAAAAAGTTGCACTTAAGCGATGTTGCACTTAAGCAAGGTTGCACTTATAGGATGTGTCTTATGAAATTTCGAAAAAGGTTGCTCTTATTTGAGGTGTCTCTAGAACAGTGCAAAATCAAAAGCGTCCAAAATTTCCAGTTTTTGGGCTATGGAGAATGTAGTAATTTATTTTGGAACAGCAGCCATTGTTATAATGTAATAATGTATCAATTTTGGACAAAATGCTGAAAAAAATATTGGAAAAAGTAAAATCCAACAATGAGGCATACATAATAATGAAAGAACAACAAAATGATTAGGGAAACACCAGTAACATTCTTGAAAAGCATGATGGTGCACAGAAAAAATGCGCTTGTTTAACAGACATTCATCATCCATTCTAAAAAGTTGTAGTTACGCATTGTAAATATGGGTTGGTGGATAAAAAAAATGGTTGCACTTAAGCTGAGTATTGCAGTTACCCGAGTTGCATTTATCCGAGGTGCAACCACACATAAACATAGGGAAGAAAATCGGGAAATGAAAGTCTGTTGCATGTAACTGAGGTTGTGCCTTATCAGAGTTGCACTTATCCGAGTTCGACTGTATTTATATGCAATTATGACCTCCCATCACCTATATTAAAATAATACGTTACATAATTAAGATTGTCATGACAATATAGTATTAATAACCCTTTAAATTATCAGCTTGCGTCAATTGTGCATTGAGACCGTTACATTCCTTCTTTTTAATTTGATTCTTAGGTAAATTTTTAGGAGTTGTGTGCAAGAATTCAAAATTTTAGATAATTTTTGTTGTGCAGTTTTGGGCTACTGCCTTTTTGAACCATAGTCACTGTTGGGGAATAACAGGTTGGCGTTGTTGAATTGTCCAAGTTCATTGTTAAAAATAAAAGTTAGAAGTAAAAGAAAGTGTAGTATAATGAAATTTCAGATCATATTTGAGAAAATAAATTTCATCAATGGACTTCTGGTAAAGAAAATAAGATTATTCCAAAAACTTGGAGAATTTGTTCAACTATTATTGAATTGATGGAGAGAAATAAATTTTGGAGAAAATCGTATTTTGCTATGCCAAATAATTTAAATTAATCATCAACATAGAGGTGGTATATAGATATACATATATGATTAAATATTTCCAATAAGTGTTTGTTCAGACAAAGCATGGTTTAACTTGAAATTAATTTTATTCCAAAATTTGTCGGATATTTTTAATGCAACCAATAAATATAAATTCAAATAAGTTCCTATTTAGTAGAATTGACCATTATTCAATATCTAATGCTACCCTCACCCAAAGAGTCAGCTTCATCAACTATATTACATATATCTCCATGAAATAAACATATATGATTTAAGTGAACCATTTTGTTTCTTCTACAACCTCCTAACTCCATAATAATTGCATTTACTCCTTGAATTCATTGAATCAAATAAGGTCCAAGCCATCATTTTTGAAATTTATTGTCAAAACATGCATTCTTGTATAGAAGAAGCTGGCCTACCTTATAATGTTGCTCACTTACAACCCTATTCCACTGATCATATTGATGTTGTTGCCGTGCTTGTGCACGTCAAGCGGCATCAGCAGCCATTCCTTGAGCGATTTGTGGATTAACATGGATCTCACAAATCAACGATGCTGGTGGAGGAAATTCATTGTCGATCTTGGGAAATTTGGAGCTTGTTTGATGGGTAGTCCAACATTCGGAATTGTAGACCAAATAAAATGGTTAATAATCAGTAATTTCATGCCTAGAAATATTATAAGCAAAAGTTACTGCTTAAAAACTTCAATCCCAATCATTTTCTTCTTGTAATGCAGTAGATAACATAGTACTAAGAGTACAACTAAATCGTTTAAGTGAACCGTTGGTTTGAGGGCAATAAGCTGAAGAAGTGATACATCTGACCTCAAATAGCTGGCATACTTCATGAAAAGTTGCTGCTACAAATCCGGATCCTCTGTCTGATTGAACAACTTTTAGAGCTTCTAAACAAAGGTTGATCTTTTCTAGGAATTGTTCAGCAATTCTGGCTGCTTGTACATCTGCTATGGCCACAGTTTCAGCCCATTTTGTAAGCCCATCTATAAAACCTTAAATGTGATTTTTCCCTCAGATCCATGGGAGAGGACCTATGGTATCCATGACCTATGATTCCATAGCCTGCTGTTACAGGAATTGGCTTTAATGGTTTAACCATAAACGTTGGGTCACAGGCATAGGTGTACAGCACCAAAATTCTGGGAAGGGTGAAGCTGAAAAATTTTCAAAGGTCAAAACATGGTCTTTAAAGTGGTTGTCTGGTTAAAAAACACCATTTTTTGACGTTTCTCATTGAGCACTATGCAATGGCATCAAAAATTGCTAAAAAAGCAAAAAAAATTCAAAATTTGCATTCTGATGGGGTATCTTGATTGCTGAGGGCTGAATACCCCCAACCCACCACGCCTATGTGTGGTCATAGGCCAATGTTGTTGGCATCAAAAGCATTCTCGACAATGTGTACCAGACATCTGAATGCAAACCTGGCCAAAAGAACCTTTCTTTGGTCTTTTGAAAAGATCTATCAGAGGCCAAATTCCTTGAATAGCATCATCATGTAAGGCATGCAAAATAAGAGGAACCATTGTTCTAGGTATAGCTAAATTTGGATCTACATTAGCATTTTGTAGATTTTTTAAAATTTCATGGTCCAAAATGAAATTTTTAGAAGCTTTCTATTGCTCAGGCAAAGTTTTTGAAGGCATTTCATGATTTTGCAAAAGTCTAAGAATCAGTGAAGGAATACATCTTTTCTTTGCATAATCTTGAAATTTTCAGGTTATTCAATGGCGCAAATAGCAGAAATGGAACTCTCTGTTAAGTTTTCTTGAGTATTGTTTGTAAGTAAATGAGAAAAAGCATTGACATTTCCATTATCTTTGTCTTTATGATAGTTGATGTCATAAGCATAATCTTTAAGAGATAAAACCATACGTGTGCACCAAGAAAATTCTGGTAGGGAGGGGTGCAAGATTTTTTGAAGGTAAGAAAATGGCCTTACAAATGGTGGTATGGCAGAAAAAAACATCATTTTTTGACGTTTCCTATTGAGCACTATCCATTGGCATCTGTCACACCCAAATTTTGCCTCACTAATTATTCACTTATTGCAATGTGAAATCCGCTATTCTATCTTCAATTTCTCTATTTAAGTCCAGCCAATTTGTCATAAATTAGGCTTGAGGTTGAATCTCCTTCCTTGTGTGTTGAAGAAAAAAACAACAATTTAAGAGTATGATTTTATTGGAAAATCAAACTTAAATCTTACAATTTGCAAAAATCAACGCGAAATACGCTTTGACAAAAATGGCGATTTTGATGGCGTAACTCATAGGTTTGGTATTGCACGAGCTCTAGGAGCTGGAGCATTGGAATGAATTAAATAGCTCGATCGAATTATAAGAATTGATTAATAAATAGTCAGAACATAAATGGGTAAGATAAACACAAGGGCGATTTTGTTGCAATTTGTATTCAAAGAAATTTTGTTAAAAGTTGTTTGGATAACTTTTCAGGGACAATGACTGAAGCTAGACAAAAATGAGGAAAGAGCCCAGTCTTTGAGATGAGCCGCTTATATAGGTAATTGATGCTTCTGGCGCCTTTTGATTAGTTATTTTTGGCTATTTTTCACTCAACTATTTGCACTTGTTCATTCCATGTTGTTGCATCTTTTTGCATGCTAATGTGATTGTATGAGTGCTTGTTTATGACTTTAGCGGTAACTTTGCTTTTATGCTTCAACCTTGCTATCTCTATACTCGAAGCTTAGAGAGCAAGTCAGTTGTTGGACTATCTTTTCTATGTGTCCCTGCGGTTTTTATGCTAATTTTTTAATCAACTTTTGGCGATTTTTTGTCAGTTTCTTTGGCTACTTTTTGCTTTTTGCAATTTGTCATTTTGTCCTTTTTCCAGTCATTAATTTGGAATAAAATCTTGTAAACAAGATTTTTGATATTTTAGCAATCAATTTAAAGTGTCTGCTCTGTCTGGTTCCAGAAGCCGGTTTTATCTGGTTTTTACATAGCTCTACTATAGAACTGCTCTATCTGTCTACAAGTTTGCCTTTTCAAATATAATAAGAACACAAAAGTTTTTAATTAAAATATTGTGATTTCAATATACATAGTGCTTCATCATTACGTCAAAATATTAGCTAAGCATAATCAAACATTGCAATTTAATTTACATCATAAATTTTATGAATGTTACCATATAAAAATAAAATCAAAATATTGTTTTTGTAACATACATATTGCTTTGAAATACATAGTAAAGGAAAAATGTTGTTTAATTCTTTATTAAATGCACTTTAAGTAGGGTAGTTTGTTCATTCAAAATCTCATTCATATTAAATTCTCCATCCTTCAAAAAGTCTCCTTGATTTTTTTCGTGACTCTAGCTACAGTAGGACGTGAGAAAAAAGTCACATTTTTAGGACGGTCGTTAATAAGTGTATGTCCCATTTTTGGGCGGTCGTTGATAAGTTTACATGCAGGACGCTCGTCAATAAGTGTACATCCCATTTTTGCCATCATTTTTGCAATTAAAATTTTTGGGATTGATGTTCTCTATATAGTCTGATGTTGTTCCAAGGCGATTCTCTAATTTAGATTCATACAAGGTACATATAGGTAGGTATAGGTACCTATGTACCTAATTGGACTGTAAAGCAGCTGGTTTACATAGGTAGTATCAGGGACGGATGGGATGCAACCGCCCCCATTGGCCAAAAATAATGCGCAAATTAAGTATTTTTAAGCAATATTTGGGTGAAAACGGGCGATTTTTCCGCCCAACTACATAAGGGTCCCACCCCTTGAGGTATCGCCCCTCCCTTAGGAAAATCCTGGATCCGCCACTATGTAGTATGTATGTACATACAATTCTAAGAGAGAATTTGAGCAGTTTCTGAAGGTAATAAAGGTCATGAAGACATCGAGAGAAAAACAGAGTCGCTGTTTCATACTGTCACTTATGAGCAGCGTCCCTAAAATGGGACTTTATTTTTCGATTTAAATTTCTCAAAGGGTATTAGCCGCATTTTAATTATTGAGATACCGTTAGAAAGCCCCTGAATGAGCTCCACAGCTCGTAATAATTCCTTACCAGAGAAACAAAAAATTGTGGAACCTGGGACGACCAATGTGGCGGACAAAAAGTGAGGTTATTTCAATACAGTATATTTCAAACTTCACACTACTAACATAAAAGAAACTGCACATAAACTTGCAGATCTTGGACAATGCTTCCAAATGAACACTTGCACGCTTTATAAGATTCCATTGCTCTTGAATTATTTTGCAGCAAACTTTGTGGAGAAAAATGGGACGGGCGTTAATTAAGGGTTAAAATATGCATTTAAATATTCGTATTTTACAATTAGACGCTTTGTTTTCAGGGTGTATGTGACACATCAAAAAACTTGCAAAAAAAATTTTTCAAAAATTGAATTCTGGGGGGGTTATTTTGATTTCTAGGGGGGGGGAGTATTTTGGTTTCTTGGGGGAGGAGGGCTGCCTACCCCCTCCCCCATGCCAGTGTAGATAAAACCCATCAAACTAATTGGGAAGGGTAAGTATCATGAAGTTTTCAGTAGTTTTATAGGTGCGTGATCAGTAAAAAGTGTAAATTTATGTCCATATAAATAAGGCTAAAATTTTCTAATAGTCAAACTATTGACAAAGCTTCTTTTTCTATTACACTGTAACTTTTCTCTGATTTAATTAAAGTGTCTACAGAGTAATGCAATAGGGCGTTCTATACCTTCCAATTCTTGAGCTAATACTCCACCTATTCCAATGCCGCTGGCATCAGTCTGAACTATGAATGGTTGACCAAAATCAGAAAAAGTTAACAATATTGTATTTATCAAATTGTTTGTTCCAAAAATTAGATTGACAATTTTTGGACCATTGAAAGGCACTTCCTTTACACAAGAGCTTATTCAAAACATAAGTTTTATCAGCAAAATAGTCTACAAACCTACAATAATAATTTGCTAAGCCAAAAAAACTACGCATCTCACTTACCATCTGGGGCATTGGCATACTTACCAAAGCCTCTTATTTTGGCTGGATTTATTCTCAGACCATTTTTATTGATGATATGGCTCAGATATTTCACTTCGGCCAATCCGAATTTGCATTTCTTCAGCTTTAAAGTCAACCCAGCTTTCTGGAGCCGATCAAAAACTTTTTGCAATTGGTCTAAATTGTCATGGTTGTAGATTTCACTAAGAAATTTATTAATTTAGAAATCACAAAATTTCTAGTTTCTCTTCACATTTATCACCAACATAGCGCAATTGTCGACTTTACTATATGAGAATAGAGTGGAAGTATCTGTGCATGTGATTTATATCTATGCCTGTCACTCAATTAGCATTACTCGATGGAAACAAATAAGTAGGTTTTTCTAAGTTAAACAAAAAGTAGTGATAGTGTGTTGTATTGAACAAGATTATAATAAAAGGTCGTTTTTGGCCACAGTTAGGAGTTGAATACCCAAGTTGTTATGTATGCATACGTACGAGAACAAAAGGAAGATATTTTTATATATTCTGGAAAGCAATCTGGGAATTTCGAAAATTTATTGTGACTAACTTGTAATTGTTTGGAGATTCGGAAGTCATGTATGACTCAAATTAATAGAGATTTGGTTTATTAGAATTGAATTTGGAAGAATTTGAAATATTCAATTATTTAATTCAAAGAACTTTACGTGCTTCAGTTCCATGACACAACAAAAAATGCAAGCAGAAATTGATGCTTTGAAAATTGAACTTGATGCATCTAAGAGTGCAACACTTGCCAACCGTTCAACCAAATACCATCGCTACTTTTTAAATTGATTGATGATTGTTTTTATGGGCAACGCGCAAAAAATTTAGAACAAAAACGACTTGTCTTACCTTCTTCATTCCAAGAAGCCGCTGAAACTGCTTACCAATCAATTCCGCAGGCTGATAAAAGTTAAATGCGTATACACAGACTTAGTAAAGAAGATGCGTGATTGCTTCCAGCCAGCTATAGCATCAGAATCAAAAAGGGCCAAACTACAAACGAGATTGCAGCATCCAAATGAAACAATCACAAAATTTGCCATTGCTATCCAACAGTTGGCATCTCGAATTCAGTGGATCATTGTCAGTCACAAACGTTTTAAATACCAATGTACAACTAATGGCCGTCCTATTTGCTTTGTGTGTGGATTGCCTGGGCATACCAGATACAACCGCAAATGGGTGTGAGGGAGGGGAGGATGGTTGAGGGGGGGGTATGCACCCCCAGAAGTTGAAATACCCCCAGAGATCAAAATCTCCCCTTCAAAATTTAAAATTTTTTTGCTTTTTTTAGCAATTTTTTGATGTCAGTGAATAGTGCTCAATGAGAAACGTCGAAAAATGGTGTTTTTTTGCCATACAACCACTTTTAAGACCATTTTTTGACCTTTGAAAATTTTTTCATCCCCCCTCCAGAAATTTTTAAACCCCCAACCCCCAGAATTTTAGTGTTGCCCACCTATGGATACAACCACACCTAGGCATGGGGTATGCACCCCCCCAAAAAACCAGAATACCCCACTTCAGAAATCAAAATACCCCTCCAGAATTCAAGTTTTGAAATTTTTTTGTGTTTTTTTTCGCAATTTTTTGATGCCAATAAATAGTGTTTGATGAGAAACGTCAAAAAAATAGTGTTTTTATCGCCATACCACCATTTTTAAGGCCATTTTGACCTTCAATAAATCTTTGCACCCCCCCCAATTTTCTTGCTGCCCATGTATGGATACAACTGCAATCGTCATTTTTCAAATTCAGCTTTGTATCAGCCACCTAATAGAAATGTTCAGAATCCATTCTGCTTGCAATCTGCTAATTGGTCCAATAGAGGAAATAATTGGAATTTTTTGATGGCAGCAACCTAGTGCACTAACTGCACAGCCGGCTACTTCAACATCACGTGTGAATGGTCTGCAGTCCATTGAAAATCATAATTCTTCTATTAATGCTTATCTTCAAAAGGAGCAATTATCTTTGATATCTGATCTAAAAAGGAGCATGACTCTAATAGTGAATTGGCTCAGGAAAATGCTTCTCTTCAGAGTCTTATAGATTGTATGCTTATAAGGCACATGAGTTCTGTTTTTGAAGCAAGTATCAATAAAGAGTATTATGCTTCATGTAATTGCAATATTGTGAAAATGGTAGATGTTGAATCTTATACTTCAGTGCACGGAAATTCTAAGTTATTATTGAAGAATTGGTGTCAAATGTTTTTCATGGATTTGTTTGGAGAAATTGTGTTCTTGATTTTTAAAAGCATTGAGTTTTTTTACAAAATTTAAAAAGCGTTTTATGGGAACTTACATGCAGTGCTTTATTCAGAAATTTGTTAAATGTACGTTGTGTAATCTGGCAAGTATTTTAGCTGAAAAATTTGCTATGATTATTTTGTTTCTGACTCTTCTTATAAACATATGGATGGTAAGTTGTTCATCAAATGAGTCACATAAATTGTATAATTGTGGTTCTGGAAAATGTGGTCATTTTATTGCTGTACTTCTGAAGTGAACTGTGGCCCACCCTTGAATGCAATTAGTGAGACACATGTTCAAATTTATTTTCCTAATCAAGGGCTGAATTCAGTTGAAGCATGGAAATGCCGTTTAAGGAATCAAGAAATATGTACAAATGTAGGATTTTAGGTTTTTGGGGAATAGTTTAAGATAAAATTTTGGAAACTACAGTCTCAGAAGCAGAATGCAGAATAAGTGTATTTGATAAGTAGAAGCAAGGTATACCTTTAATAACTTTGAAAAAGGCATATTGACGACTAATAATTTAAGTGTGAAATTCAAACTTTGTTGCTATGATTATTGCAGTAAGGTTGAAAACTTCATTGTAAAATTTGGACGTGTTGCTACATTAGATGGTCACATTCTGATGCGTGACCTAGGCAATGTCGGTTCATGTACAGGTTTAAAAAATTTTTGTTACTCTGATAATGGAGTAATTATTTGGGGAAAAGCGTTAATTTTGTCACTGTAAATTTAAATCTCTTGGTGTTTACATTGCTAAACAAAGTGGTAATTTTTATATTATTGAAGCCCTCCAAGGCACATTTTCTATTTCTGGACAAAATGCTTCTGAAATAACCGGTAAAAGTTGCCTTCTGGATCGTGCCTTGTTAACACATCAAGGTCTTGCTTTAGAAATCATGCAGTTTAATATTAAACTTTTATTTTATGATTCGTGTAAAAATAGGATCAAAACTTTTTTAAATAGGACTAATAATTTATCTTTTGACAATTCTGATCCAATTAATGGTGAGTTACAATACCTGAAAAGGAAAATAAAGTTTTTTCGAATTAACTCAATTTTGAGATGTTTGGCTACATTTTTGCAATATTGCAAAAGGTCAGTTTTATTTTGTTAAAGAATTTCTGAAAAATTGTCGCAACTCTTAGGTGCTCACTGCTCAGGCTTTACTGCTGTGTGAAGATGTAAATGCTGTTTTTATGAGACAAGTTTTATGAAATACAATTTGTGAGGAAACTTATCCTGAAAAATTTTATGGGATTTCGGGGTAAATAAAACTCGTTTCCTTTATTTGCCATTAATGATTGAAAACAATACTTATTTTGTTCTGCCTGGAAGTAATAGAATAAGGTTTGAGTTTCCTATAATTGACTGTAATCACATTATTTAAGGAATTTTAAAGGGACCTCAAGGATACTTGGCGTTCATTGAATGGACCTCTTCATGCAATGCAATTTTCCATCAATATGCATTGGAAAAAAGAGCCTATCACACGTCGTTTTCACTATACAATGGATAATTTTGAGGTTTTTTGAAGTTTCCTGAACAAACTAGAAGGATTCAGAACAAGAGACATAGCTTGTTAGAAAGAACATCAAATTTTCCAGCTATTTACCAAGAAATTCTTGAAATATGTCACAAACTCACAGAATAATAGCTTAAAACATCAAAAGCTTCAGTATGACAGCCTTCCTGAGGGCCATATCTAAAAACTGGAAATCTTTAGCAAATCAAACAAATAGGGTATCATGCAAATGAGCTTTTTCTTGGCTCTCTGAAATGTGCTAAAATATGTAAAAATATGAAAAATATTGCAAGTAAAATGCATACCTTATGGGGGCAGCCATATTGGAAAAAAATTAAATTGAAATTGCAGGACAAACTATTCAGATTTACGAAAAACAAAAAAACAATGAAATTTAGAGCACAAAAATATTTAATATTTTGCTATTTTTCAGATTATGAAAGTTAACCTGTATACTGTAATGACCAAGCAAAGTTTGAGCACTTTTTCAGGCGTGGCATACTGTAGGTATGAGCTAGCTATACTTTTTAGCAAAATAATTCCATTTTAAAATTATCTATCTAAAACACTTCATTTCATAAAAATCCTTCTGGTGGTTCTTGAGTTCATCTCAAAAAACCTTACTTCACTGAAATAGAGTTTCCTGAATTGTGTGAAAATTATGTCTTATTTTCGAAAAACCACCTATTTTTCATTAACATTTAGATGGTCCAGATACATCAATAGGTATGTTAAGGACTTATATGCATTGTTTTGATTTTCTACAAGGTATGTTAAATCAGCTTGTTGATTACATTGCAGTGATGGCTCTTGAACCTGAAACTTTTCAAAAATTCATTGAGTCTGCAGAAAAAGAAACCTATTTAGCTTTGAAAGTGCCTCAAAAGTCTTTCAAAAATATTGCTCATATGGCTTCTAGTTAATTTTCAAACATAGTTAATAAGTTACTTATTGGACCTATTCAATTCTTGATTATTCCTTCATAATTTCATCAGCAGCTTTGTTTATTATTATTATAATATTGATTAAATTTTGCAGAATACAATATATGCTTAAGAATTACTTTCTTATTTTTGTTGGAATTGCATGCTTTAAGACTGGGATATTATTCTTAATTTTTAAACCTGATATAAAATCTTTCCTTGCATTTATAATTTATTCTTTTATTGCCGTCATAATAGCATGTCTTATTCTGGCAATAATGTTTAAGTTAGGCAAAACAAAGTGTCATTCATTTTTTACATTGTTTAGGATTTTTGACAGAAAACAAAATATCAGAAACGTAAGAGTGTAACTTTTAATTCATTACATCACACAGATCGTAATTCACCTGAGAATGAAGTCATATACAGCCTTGAAGATGGAAAGAATATGTTGATTTGAGTTCAAATTGAGAGCATAAGTACATTAGCACTTATTAACTCAGGTACAAGTATTTCTTTGGTCCATGAATCTTAACTTCCTCCTCTTATATTGAAAGTCTCTAAAAATTTATCCTTGTAATAAAAGAGCCTTATCTGTTTCAGGCAATACTATCAATTTACAAGCATAGGTGGGCAGCACTCAAAATTTTGGGAAGGAGTCTTAAAAAAAATTTTCAAAGGTCAAAAAATGGACTTAAAAGTGGTTGTATGGCAAAAACACTATTTTTGACGTATCTCAATGATCACTATCCAATGGCATCAAAAAATTGCTAAAAAAGCAGAAAAAATTTTAAAAATTTAATTCTGGGGGTTATTTTGATTTAAGGGGGTATTTCAACTTCTGGGGGTTGCATACCTCGCCCCCAACCCCCCATGCCCATGTGTGCTTACAAGGCATAATGTACCCTAAGTTAAGTTAAATATAGACACTACTTTGTTCGTAGTTTGCTTACATGTTATGAGCATGTGTCCAGTCCACACAAAATTATAATTGGCCATGATGTTCTAGAGATTTTTTGCACCAAGAATAAAATTTGATTTTGACGGTAATTGGTCATATATTGGAGATAAAATTATGATACCATTTTTAAATGAATATAAAATACAACAAGAAATAGAATCATTCAAAAAGTATTCAAAATGTTCAGAAACACGTTTTACTTTTTTGCCAAGTTATGTAACGAATATTAATTTGATAATTTACAAAGTATAGTCATGTGCATGCATCCGTAAAAGGGTTTTCCTTTTATTTATTCATTAGCAATTATACCCTTCTTATTCCACTTCGTATCCTTTGTAAAATACTATAGAGCCGAGAATGTAGTTTCATCATGTCATCATCAGCTTAAAATAATAGTTTTTATAAGTGGGTTGACCACGTACAACTTCATCCTACTCGGACGTCTTCAAACAATCTCTAGCATTAATATAAAAAGCAGCTTAGTGAATAGTCACGTGATCTTACTTTTGTTCGTATTCACCTGATTCATGTATTACTATTTAATCTCAAGCTCACTTCATAAGTTGCATTCGTTACATTTGTAAAGTTGGCTTTGGTGCTGTCAGTTGTGTTTGCCTATCTTAATAATAATATTAGTTACAGTAATCCAATACACGTTAGAGCAGTTTTACATTTGGCGAGCGCGCCAGGGAATCTATTTGGCGAGTGCGCTATGGAATCTAATCTTTCACATTTGTCATTTGTTCTTATTAATCAACTCACATTAAATCGGAGTAATGGAGAATATTATTCCAATTTTCATTACATCCCATAGTTCACTACATTTCACACACTTCCCGGGTTAACCCACTAAAAATAATTAAATAAATATTATTCTTACATCCTATTTAAAAAATAACTCTTTGTTGCGAATTGCAATTTATTTGAGTAATTATGCCTGATAACTGCGTAAACAATAACTATGATGTATGCAATGAATAAGTTGTCTTTATTTGAGTATAATTTTTGTGAGTATAATATATTATAATGAATCATATTGTATTTAATATATATTGTTGCATTATTAGATCTATCTTGAGGTATTTTGTCTATTTGAAGTGACGATCAGCAATTTGGGGCATCCTGTTGTTCATTGGATTCCAAATATGGGAAAAGTTTTGCAACAAACGGCACATTCTGAAATTAATTTGGTACTATAGGACGGCAATATTGGGCGACCACCAATCACAGGCTATTACACGCTTGTGCTTAAATATTGTTCGACTGAAGCTGCATTCAAATTACTGCAGCAAACAAAATTTTTGGAAAAATTTAAGCTATTACGACCTATGTGCATAAATTAACAATACAGTTAATTAATATTGCTTGTGCTGATGGATGTTTGATTATTTTTGTTTCAGCGGAAATGAGGTGTGTCCCACAGATTTTACGCAAATTTTTGCTCAACAAATCGAATTGATTTATTGGCTTTGATTCCGTTTTTCATATATTTGCATTAGGTCTGTGAGATAAGCGTTTGGCAGCCATTCAGCTGAGCGGCAATTGCCATTTGCTATGTAAATTACTGACCAATGCTACAATAGCTGATGAACTGTGACATCCTTACAATTTACCAAATAATGCGGGTCTAAAACCAATTGTCAACAAATTATTTGGCATGATTTTACTGGATGACCTTGAATCAGAGGGAAACCTCAATATTTATGCTATGCAAGCCTTTGCAATATTTGATTGTTACCTTGGACTTGATGTTTATTACAACAAAATTAAGATGGTTTATTTAGCAGATAAGGCGCGGCTTAACTTTAATCATGGACCCTTACTACCTGAAACTTTATAAGGCTTGCTAAAGCAAGAAAAAGTCGAAAAAGCGCCATGTAAACCGAAAATGCCAAGAAGCGTCATACAATTAGAAGCAGTGAGTGATGACAAAGACAAAGATGTAGAATTGGGCTTGCATCCGCAGGATGTGTACAATGGCTTTATTAGCGGAATGAAGGCTGCTGCACAAGTGCGATCTGTTGTGCATGTTCCTAAGCCAACTCCAATTGCTGCAAAAGTAAATCTGGCCCGTCAGGAATGCCTAAACATGGGTCGCCCTTTAAGATTCCAAAAAATAGTAGCCATTGATTGCCATTGTCATCTCCACCAAAACCTTCTGGTATTGGGCGAGGGATAATTGTAGAACCATTGGCAAATGCGAGACCTGGCGGCCTGCAAAATGCAAATTATGCATGTATTAAAGAGGCGCAATACCAAAGCATGCACAATCATGCATATGTGTATTGTCTGCGTTTTCATTGGCAAATGCGGACAAACATTCAGCTAAATTAAGACAAATTTATGTGGATTTATTGCTATGTCACAAATTGCAACGCGTGCTGGCTATTTTAGAATCTTGATTAAGGCAGCGTTTGTATGACACTAAAAACCCAAATTATATGCCAAACCGATGACATAATTAGCAATGTGCCCATTGCTGTACATAATTAATTACTCACTTAATTTTTCTCTTATATTGTGCCTTATGTCAAAAGAAGGAATTCGTAAACAATTTTATTTATTGCTATTTTATTCTTTGCTGTGCTTGTTGTTGGGACACCGACTTTTTCCAGTGGTGAGAAAGTGTAACAAATATTAATTTGATAATTTACAAAATATAGTCTTGCGCATGCTTCCATAAAAGAGCTTTCCTTTTATTTATTCATTAGCAATTATACCCTTCCTATTCCACTTTGTATGCTTTGTGAAATACTATAGAGCCTAGAATGTAGTTTCATCACATCATCATTAGCTTGAAATAATAGTTTTTATAAGTGGCTTGACCAAATACAACTTCATCCTACTTGTACATCTTTGAACAATCTCTAGCAATAATATAAGCAGCAATTAGTGAATAGTCATGTGATCTTGCTTTTGTTTGTATTCACCTGATTCATTTATTACTATTTAATCTCATGCTCACATAAGTTGCATTCGTTACATTTGTAAAGTTGGCTTTGGTGCTGTCAGTTGTGTTTGCCTATCTTAATAATAATATTAGCTACAGTGATTGAATATACGTTAGAGCAGTTTTACAGTAACAATACAGAAACGCCTGTTTGTATAACAGTAGAAATAATTATTCAGCCTAGTAGTTCAGCAGAGGTAAGCGTTGAGAGTTATAAAAATATTGTCGGAATTTCTTCATTTCTTCCTTCTCTCAATTTTCTTAAAAAGACAAATTTATTCACAAACGAATTAATTGTGACTCTCATAGGTTTGAACTTTTGTTTAAGACTTTATAATTTTACTGCTGCACCAGTGAAATTATACCCGAGAATAAGACTTGGTTCGATGCGAGTATGTGTCATTAAGGATATGTATACAAATAATACTGTTATGACAGTTGACGCATCAGTGTTTGAACAGGTAACACACCAAATCACTGATCTTCGACCCAACGAAATAAACGAATTACAAAAATTATGTAATGATTTTAGTCAAATTTTCGCTTTAGAAAACCAGAACTTTAGGTCGTACTAGTTTGATAAAACATTGAATAAATACAGAAGGTGCTTCACCAGTCAAGCTAAGACCTTATCGAGTTCCCTTCTATCAAAGAGAAGAAATTGAAGAGCATATCCGTAAAATGCTTGAATGTAATATTATATCTCCATCAAATAGTCCATGGTAACTTGTTTTGACTGACAAAAATTACAGAAGTCAACGTTTCTGAGTAGATTTTAGACGTCTTAATGCTGTAACTAAAAAAGACGTATATCCTATTGCTCGTATCAATGATATCATTGATACGATCGGAGAATCAAAAATTTTTACTACTTTAGATCTTGCGTCCGAATACTGGTAAATCGAAGTACAGGAAGAAGATCGCAAAAAAACTGCTTTTGTTTCATTTTCTGGTCTTTTTCAGTTCAACGTTATGCCGTTCGGGTTATGTAACGCTCTGGCAACATTTCAGCGACTCATGCAAAGCGTATTGAAAGATTTGGAGTGGAAAGTTTGTTTTGTATATCTTGATAATATACTTGTGATTTGTAAGTCATTTGATAGATCATTAAGTAAATTTGCGATTAGTTTTTGAAAAAAATATGAGAGGCAGGACTAAAACTTAAAATGCAAAAGTGCCAATTCTTCCATAGAGAAATTCCATTTTTGAGTTATGTAATTTGTAGTGAATGGAATAAAAGTTGACCAAACTAAAGTGTCAGCTATTAAATCTTTTCCTGCTCCAACAAACATAACTGAACTTCGTACTTTTATTGGGTTAACCTCGTATTGTAGACGCTCTGCACGGAACTTTTCCAAAATTATAGCCCCTTTATAACGACTTTTAAAGAAAAATGTTGATTTCTTTTGGAACCAAGAATGCCAAAAATCATTTTAAATCCATGAAAAGAATTTTAATAAATGCTCTTGTCTTAAAGTTTCCTGATTATCGCGTGCCCTTTTTATTTCAGACTGATGCATCATAATTTGGTTTGGGTACTGTTCTTGCACAAGAAGCTGAAGGTTACGAACATCCCATAGCGTTTGCAAGCAGATCTTTGTCAGAAAGTGAGAAAAATTATGCAGTTATTGAAAAAGAGGCTCTAGCAATAATTCGGACTTTAAAACATTTTCGACACTATATTTACGGACAAAAATGTATTTTATATACTGACCATGCCCCTTTAAAGTATTTGATGAATAATGTTTCTCAAGCTTCATCACGTTTAACACGTTGGGGACCGGTATTACAACAGGTTCACGGAAAATTCTTCGCGGGAAAATTCTTTGCAGAAAATTCTTTGCAGGAAAATTCTTCGCCTGGACAATTCTTTGCTGGAAAATTCTTCGCCAAGAAAATTCTTTGCCAAAAAATTCTTCGCCTGGAAAATTCTTTGCCTGGAAAATTCTTCGTGAAAAAATTTTTTTCTGGTTTTTGAAAACAGATACCTATAGAGTGCCCCAAAAACTTATATCTAAATTAGACCATTAGCATCGGACGACGGACTTAAAATTTTAAGAGGCGCTTGTACACAGACATGCACAGCATGGGAATTCTGGAAGGGGAGTGGGGTGAAAACCTAAAGTGCCCTTTTTGGGCCCAAAAATGGCCGGTACGCGTTAAAAACATCTTTTTTGGCGTTTCTGACAATGCTCTATCGTTCTAGAGCATAGAATCATGAAAAAAATTTTGAAAAAAGTCGAATAAATTGACCAATATATTGCTTAAAACATGAATATATGGCGCGAAGCGCCGAAAATTTGGCGATTTTGAGCAAATAGATAGCCAAAAACGCTTAAAAAGACACTTTTTCTACCAATTTTCAGGTAAGTTTAGGAAACTTCCGAAAAATCGCCAATTCTAGGAGGGTGGAAAATTTTTGCGGGAGGAGGGGTGAAAAATGTTTTTGCGGGGGTTGAAAACCCCCCTTAGATCACGTATGCGCTTGTATCAATAAATGTAAATTTCTTAATGGAAGCCTAAAAATAACTTCAAGTTTTACTTGACATTTTAAACTTAAATACAATACCTATCTGACTTATGCCTTATTTTGGGCTGATCTGCTTCATTGAGAAGCGTACGAAATACAACAATCAGACAGGATTTAATCAGAAAGTCGCTTATTTGAAAAAATTGAGATTTATACCTCAAATATTTCTAAATACATTGAAATTCACTTTTATTCAAAATTAGTAATGCAGACAATAAGACGGTATTCAGGATTGTCTGAGAACAGCAATAATCACAATCAAACCCGGTCAACAGCCCTTCCAAACCCAGCTGATGGAACGGGTAGAGGATTCCTGACAAAAAAACATCATTTTTGAACGTATCTCGTTGAGCTCTATCGATTGGCATCAAAAAAAGCAAAAAATTTATAAAAAATAAAATTCTGGAGGGTATTGTTCAAAATTTGCCATTTCTTGCTGGGTATTTTGCCTTCTCGGGGGAGGGGTGCATACCCCCCAAACCCACCACGCCCAGGTATGGAAGGAACTAAGCATGAGCCAATCCAGAGTCCACACTCGGATGCACTAATGCTTTAGCCATTTCTCAGGTATGATCATAACAGAACAAAATTATCTACGCAATCAAAATCAATACTAAAAGTTGAAATTATGGGCCAATCCTCGCAGATAATCTAAAGTCTCTCTATTGTCAAAGTCATTTACAATGCGCTGTATGCGGGCTGCAGTATCTTGATAACGCTTTTTGCCCAGCGGGTTGTCAGCACCAGCAATGTACTGTTTGATCTTTCCCTCATTCAAACTCTGTTCGTCCTTCAGAGCTTTTATAAATTTCCAAATGGTAGGATGACTGGCACCAATTAATTCATTGAAGGCCCGATGCCACCCTTCACACAAATTGTTCGTTTTTGGAAGCCCTTACTATTGAAAACGTACATACAAAGGCAACAGATATAACTTCAAAAAATCTGATATTGTTCCAGCTATCCACTCAGTCCTATTCTATATTCTTTTTTTAGTTCTCAGACTCTTGATTTGAAGGTTATCTCCTCATAAGGCCTTTTCAATTAGGGCAGAAATTTTCACACTGGACGTTTCACAAACTGTTTTTATATAAATAAAAATGATGTGTTTCTGAGCATTTCTCAGAAAGACCAACAAACACGCATAAGTGTGGGGGTCTGAGCATATGTGGGCAGCAAGAAATTTGGGGGGGGGTGCAAGATTTTTTTGAAGGTCAAAAAATGGCCTTAAAAATGGTGGTATGGTGATAAAAACACCATTTTTCGACGTTTCTCATCAAGCACTATCCATTGGCATCAAAAAATTGCGAAAAAAGCGAAAAAAAATTTTAAAAATTGAATTCTGGGGGGGGTATTTTGATTTCTGGGGGGCTGCATACCCCCCCCCAAACCCCCCCCACGCCCAGGTGTGGGTCTGAGGCATACCTGGGCGTGTGGGGGGGTTTGGGGTATGCAACCCCTCAGAAGGCAAAATACCCAACAAGAAATGGCAAATTTTTGACAATACCCCCCAGAATTTAATTTTTTTAAATTTTTTGGCTTTTTTCATGCCAATCGATAGAGCTCGACAAGATACGTTCAAAAATGGTGTTTTTTTCGCCATAGCACCGTTTTTAGGGCCAAAAATTTGACTTTTAAAAATTTTCGCACACCCAAACCCCTCCAAAATCTTGGTGCTGCCCACGAATGGTCTGAGGTAATGATGAACCCCCAAAATATGGCGGACCCTCCCCCAGACCTCCAGAATTGAATTTTTGGTGCTTTTATAGCTATTTTTGGCGATTGGACCCCACTGAACCCCTCGTTCAGAATTTTGTTGCTGTCCATTTATGCCTACAAGAGATTTGAGTAGAGAAAAGTCAAAAAATGAGTTGTTTTAAATATATTAAAAAGTGTAGGATACACATGACGGAGACATAGAATGTGCTAAATAGAGATCTTCAAACCTGTCCCGCTCGCTCTGTATGTATTCAATTAAATGACTAACTATCAATAATTTCGGAGTTTTGGAATACTGCCAACTCAAACTTTATTTTGAAAATTGTAAACGATTATCTGAAATGTTTCCGACTTTCTGCTATGCACAATAGCAGGGAAATCTAGACCAAACGTGCATGTGGGGGTCAGGTAGAGTAATACTGACCCCAGAATAAAAAATAGACAATTTTATGGTGGGAAAATGAGGCTAAATGAAGGCTGAGCGAATGAAAATTGAAATTTCCTTCTAATGTGCTTGAAAATGGCGAGAAACTATGGATCCAGGTAGTTTCTAGGATATTTTAGCATGCATGCCAGTTTTTGAGGTCATTTTGGCTCAAAAGAAAGTCAATCTCTCATAACCAATACAATATTGTGAAAAATGGAGAATTAAAATAGCGCATAAACTATTGATGTGTATAGATATGGTTTCGCCAGATTCTAGGTTGTCTAGACCCGGAACCCCTTGCCCATGTATGATTGCGCCTCGTGCCACTTACTTTCTAAGGCTGCGTTGTAGCAATTCCATAATTCATGGCTAAAACACGGCGCACGCCTTCTCATTCTTCGGTCTGGGCGACCAATCCAAGTGTCCTCGAAATAATCCAGAACTGGTTGGGCCTCAGCGGGAAAATTTTCGTCTGAAAGCTGTTCGAAACCCATGACTACATCTTGAATGGGCAAAAATGCTAGGGCAGGAATCATTCTCATCTTCAAGGCGAAATCCGCATCATTTTCATATCATTGCTGAAGACCACAGGCTTGAATATTTCGATATACACACTGACTAAGATGGAAAAAACAGCCTTTCTGTTGAGCATTTGGGAATATTATATTGAAAGCATTAATTGCGGCCATTTCATAGTCAGTCATAATAACAGATGGGGCAAAATTTGGCTGTAAACTTGTAAGTTCTCGCAGAAAACGGACATAAGTTTCTTCATTTTTATGAGGTAGTAATGCGAATACAGCAGGTAATACGTTGTCATTAACTATGCCATGAATGGTATAAAGTTGCTGGAAAAGTGGCAGGACTGTCTTAAAAGTGCTGTCTGCGTACCAACGCTCAGACTGAGATAGTAATTCTAAATTTTGACGAGTTGAAAAAATAAGCATCCTTTCTGGTCCATCATTACTATCAAATTGAAGAAATTTTTCACCAGCGTGAATTTGTTGGTAGTCGGGTGGGATTTGCAAATCAGCCAGCGTAATAGGATTTGGAGGAGCTTGACCCGCACGATTCCTAGCATTTCTGATGGTTTTCTTGAGCGCTTCACAACTGGGCATCTAACCAGCCACTGCTTGAGATAATCCAACAAAAGCGTCAGTCAGTATCCGATGGGTTCCTTCCTGGGTTGTTTGAGCTCTTTCTTTGGCTTCATTGATGACTATTGTAGCTTCGATTCGTGCTACATTTCCGCCGTGATTATGCTCACCAACTCGTTTGATTATTGCGTCATTGGCCGAGCGAATTCTCCCTCTACAATGCAGTCGTTCAAACTCGTCGCATTTCCAGAATGTTTTATCTTACCACCTTGTCTTTATAATACAAATAACCACCATCAGCCAACTTCAGCTTATTTTTCTCACTCAGGATAAATTCGAGAGGCATTGTGCAGTGATACACAGCTGCTAATGCAGAAAAATGACAGCTTAAATAAAGGACGCCATTTTAAGGTAA
Organism: Mermis nigrescens; assembly: GCA_036768485.1. NCBI lineage: Eukaryota > Metazoa > Nematoda > Enoplea > Mermithida > Mermithidae > Mermis > Mermis nigrescens. The sequence continues at coordinate 84,596 of JAVLUZ010000445.1, forward strand.
AAAGCTCAGTTTTCGACCCTCCAGATTAATCATACAGTATAATACATCCATGGACATTCCAAGCAGACATGCACGTGAGGATTGGGATCATACCTGGGCGTGGGGGGAATCGGGGGTATGCACCCCTGGAAGGCAAAATAATTAAAAAGAAATGGCAAATTTCTAACAATATCCCTCAGAATTTCATTTTTCAAAATTTTTTGTTTTTCTCTGGTTTTCTTGATGCCAATTCATAGAGCTCGACATAAGCTACAAAATGAATAAATATAAAAATCTCATTAGAAAAATGAAGCAAAACAAAGGCCAAAAACGGAAAAAATTGATAAAAGTTCCTTCGAATATGCTTTAAATTGACCAGAAAGTATGTAATAATGTAGTTTTAATGCTATTTTAGCGTTTATACCACTTTTTCAGGTCATTTTGGCCTAAAAAGCTTCATTTTTGACGACTTCAACCCATCTGACCTTCCCTCCCAAATCTGCCATATGCTGTGCATTTGTGGTCACGAGCACACATGGGCATGGGGGGTCTGGACTGCCCAGAATCCGGCGGACCCCCAGACCCCCCAGAATGCTATTTTTAACCATTTGTAGAGCTATTTTTGGCCATTTTGCCCCAGCAGACCCCCAGAATTTTGTTGCTGTTCATGCATTGTCACGAGCATAGACTCAAACGAGGTGTTTTTAGACCCATAGAATGAATAAAGAAATATTCTAATATAAGGAAAAAAATCAAACAAATTCAGGCACATAGCTGTGGGGTCATCTTATACTGAAAATCAAGTCAAATTTTTTGATAATTGTTTCTTCTCGCAGTGTATAGAGCTCGCTGAGAAAAGTTCAAAAACATTGGAATTTCTGTCTACCTGCAAACAATCTGCTAACAATTCTTCAGATTACGACTTTAAAATTTAAGAACTCCTAAATTTGTAAGGCCCGCTACTTGCTTGACAAAATCAATGAAAAACAGACAAAAGCTCGAACTTTCCTTTAAAAGCCATTAAAATTGACTGAAAACAGTATTTTAACGCGGTTTTCAAGTTATTTTAGTGCTTATGCAAATATTCGCCAATAAAGATTAATTTTTGACCAATCATGGCTGGCTAACCCTTCAGACCCGCCTTCTAGTGAATTACAAATAAACGCACAGAGGAAAGCAATGTACTGCATTTAAAAATATGGGAGAAAAATGTACAGACGAAGCAATAAGAGGACAAAATAAAGCTATAAAACAACAAGATTCAGATAAACAAGAAATGAATAAATCAATTAAAATTGAAATTTTTAATTGCGTAAAAAATTTAAAAATGTTAAAATCGTATCACTAAATTGTTAATTATTAAAGTATAAAAGATTAAACATAAAATTGTCGCAATGCACGTCTGAAAAGCAGTAGAAAATCGGATCAATATTGAAGCAAACTACTTCACTATCTATTAATATTATATATGAAATGTAGGACCAAATGTAAAAAAACACAATTGTGAAAATTTTACGATAACATGACAACGAAGTGAGCCATGTGAAATCAGGGACAGATATGTGACGATGTTTAACAAAAGCTGAGGAAACAATATATCTACGTGCATTTAAATGAGGAGAAATGGAAGCAGCGCCTTAAAGGCGGCTAGGATGTACATATATCCTTACTTGGTTATTGAATAACAAGAGTGCAGAAAGACCGTAAAGGTGGCTGTTGCTAAATTCTGAGCACTCGTCGTCCTTATTTCTAGTGCTTGATATTAAAGCTGTAACTGACGGCTGAATCATACACGCTAAGAAAAATTCGATAATAGGCATAATGCGAAATAAATATAACCCGACACAAATTTTCTGCGCCATTTGTTGACATTAAACTTGATTTTACATGACTACTAAATATCAGAAAATACGAGTACCTAGAAACTTACAGAAATTTAAGAGTACCTAACGCTTGGAAATATTTCAAGTATAAATCTTATTATTTGTTCGGATAAACAACTTTCTGATTAAAGCCTGTCTGATTGTTGCATTTCGTACGCTTCTGAATGAAGTCAATCAGCCCAAAATAAGGCATAAGTCGGACATTGTATTTTAACTTGATAAAGTGTCAAAATTTTCTGCGCCATTCATTGACACTAAACTTGATTTTACACGACTACTAAATATCAGAAAATACGAGTACCTAGAAACATACAGAAATTTAAGAGTACCTAACGTTTAGAAATATTTCAAGTATAAATCTTATTATTTGTTTGGATGAACGACTTTCTGATTAAAGCCTGTCTGATTGTTGCATTTTGTACGCTTCTGAATGAAGCCGATCAGCCCAAAATAAGGCATAAGTCGGACATTGTATCTTAACTTGATAAAGTGTCAAGTAAAACTTGGAGAATGGTTTATTTTTGAGGCATCTATGAAGAAACTTGCGTTTAATTATGCAAGCGCCTCTCAAAATTTAAAGTCCGTCATTTGATGCTAATGGTCTAATTCAGATACAGCTTTTTGGGTCACTCTATAGGTATCTGTGTTTCGAAAACCAGAAAAAAAATTTTTCGCGAAGAATTTTCCAGGCAAAGAATTTTTTGGCGAAGAATTTTCTCGGCAAAGAATTTTCCAGCAAAGAATTTTCCAGGCAAAGAATTTTCCTGCAAAGAATGTTCCACGAAGAATTTTCCCGCGAAGAATTTCCTGCGAAAAATTTTCCGGACACCATTACAACAGTATGATTTAGATATACAATATATATCAGGTAAGGCTAATTTAAATGCTGACACATTACCTAGAATTAAACATGATGTTTTAGCTCTATACATTTGGAATGATACCTCCAACAATGTTTTGAAGGGTTTGCAATTGGATGATTTAGTTTGTCATGCTTTTATACAATTTTTAAAAAATGATAAATTGCCGGATAACGAGGTATGGTCAAAATGGATTGTCAAGGACTATGAAAAGTATATAATTAAACATGAAATATTATACAAAAAAGTTGGTAAAGATGACAGAATAGTAGTACCAAAATACATTATCCCAGAAATTTTAGATTTGTTTCACTCTGACTTATTTAGTGGACATCTAATTTTTCAAAAGACTTATGACAAAATCAAGGCATGCTATTACTAGAAAAATATGTTATCCGATATAAACGATTTCTGTAAAAGTTGTTCTTCATGTATTGGTAGAAAAAGACCTAAAAATTATTTATACGCACCACCCATACCCATTAAAGTAGGTGACTAGCCATTTGAGAAAATAGCTGTCGACTTTTTGGGACCTTTGCTGCAAACATATAATGGAAATTGGTACATTTTAATTCATGTTTATTTTTTAACTAAATGGCCTGATGCCTTTTCTCTTTCTGATATGAAAACAGAAGCGGTAGCAAAAATATTTGTGGAGAAAATAGTATGTCATAATGGTTGTTGAAAAGAATTGCTTCCTGATAATGCTACAAATTTTTCTTCACACCTTATTCATGAAATCTCAAAGCATTGTAATACTCGGAAAATTTTTACTCCTTAATATCACCCACAAACAAATGGTATGGTTGAACGTTTTAATCAAACTCTTCTTAATATGTTGTCAATGTAGGTATCAACTAATCAAAAGGATTGGGATGTTTTTATTCCTTTCATGCTTTTTGCATATCAAAGTGCAAAACATAGTTCCACTAAATTTTCTCCTTTTTATTTACTCTATGGTCATAAACCCTATTTGCAAGTCAATATTGTTTTGCAAGGAGAAATAAATCCTTATCTAATTGATATAGATAATTATAAGCGAACTTTTATTGATAAAATGTCAACAGCTTGGCTTGACCAAAAAATCTCAAGATACAAAAGACTCAATTTGAGTTGCACAGCTAAATTATCTCACCATTGGAATGGACCCTATAAAATTTTGACATACGTTTTCCAAATTTAATTGTAAAATCAATATGAAACAGGAGTAAACCTCCCCAACTTGTTCACATAAATCGAGTCAAATTCTGTGCACCTCCTAAACAATTTGCTCTGGATCCTAATTTAGAGTCGGAATATGAAACAGAGTGACTATTTCAAAGTTTTTGTAGTGCTTTAAGTTGCTTACTGTTTTATAGTTAATTGGAGTGTGAGTGCAGGAAATTATGTTTGTGTTAATTTTGTTATTAGAAAGGTATATAAGTTTGTAGATCTGATTTTCTTCACATGCTAAAAGTATATAGGTTTTTCTAATTGCGGAGGAATGTCAGGCTTGTAGATTTTACATAGAAATTTATTGTTCTAGAAATCGCAGAATTTCTAGTTTCTCTTAACATTTATCACTGACGTAGCACAATTGTCGAGTTTACTATATGAGAATAGCTTAGAAGTATCCACGTATGTGATTTATGTTTACGCCTGTTGCTCAATTAGCATTACTCAATGATACAAATAAGTAGGTACTTTCTAAGTTAAAAGAAGTAGTGATAGTGTATTGTATTGAAAAAGATTATAATAAAAGGTTGTTTTTGGCCGCAGTTAGGAGTTGAATACCCAAGTCGTTATGTATGCATACATATGAAAACAGAAGGAAGATATTTTTACAAAATGACTGTTAAAATCCGAACTTCAAATTGAAATGTCCTCTAGATAAAACAATTACGCCAATTTAAATTGTGTAATACCTGTTCCATGGTTCTTTGAAAGGTAGCAGGGACATTTGTAAGTCCAAATCGCATGACATTGAATTCAAAAAGACCCAAATATGGGTTAAAAGCGGTATTTTCTTCATCTGATTCTAACATCTCAATCTGATGATAACCTTGTTCTAGATCAAAGGTGGTAAAAATGCAAGATCCTCTAAGTTGACTAAAAATATCATCAATTAATGGTAAAGGATGAGCATCTTTCAAAGTGCATTCATTTAATATTTGATAATCATTGCAAAATCTATTTGTACTATCCTTTTTATCTACAAGTACAATAGGTGCAGCCCAGGGACTCTGAGATGGTCTAATTGTCCCATCCTTGAACATTTTTGTAATAAGCTCTCCAACCGTATGCCTTTTTTGCATAAGGTAATCTATGAGGTGGCTGAGCAATTGGTTGATTTTGAACTGTATTAATCGCATGTTGAACAATAGAACATTAGCCTAAAGATCAATTTATACCGAAAATATTGGCATTTTTCTCTAAAAATTCCAAAAATTGCATGAAAACGTTTAAATCGGTAATATGAACCAATTTTTCATAAACCATAAATTGGAAAATTTTTATTTCTTTGGCATTTGCTTCTCCTCCCCTGTTTAAAGATTATTGGGGCTTTGGAATAGTAGAAACGGATGCAATTTTGGTATTTTTATACAATTTAGTAGGTTTTTTTAGAATAGTTAATGACTGGAAACAAAGATAAAATTAAATCATTGAAGAAACAAAAATTTGGAGAGCAAATTGGTGAGAATTTTTGTGTAAACATTTTACATCAATCCATTGATCTTTTAAATGATTTAAATCAGATTGGACTGAAATTAAACAAATAGAAGTTGGTCGAAGAATTACGTTTTCTTTCACAGAAATAAACACAATTGTCAATTTCAAGATATTTGTTGAATTTGAAAGTGGGATCAGAGTGTTTTTACCAAAACATATAAGTCTGGATTCGTGATCTATTAAAATACAAATTGACTTACCACACAATGAGTGTGTAGCATCATAACCTGATACTGTAGGGTAAGGGCTATTGATTATAATTTTAAGAGAAATTGGAAGACATAAATCTCTAATTTGCACCTCAATAGTCTTCTTACCTGATGTCTTTAAGGCATGTCCTATTATGGATATTGCGTTAATGGATACCCTAGACTCAAAATTTTCTGACAAATTTAGTTCTCACAAAATAGCATTATCGATTATGGAATCAGTAGAGCCACTATTGATTAGGGCTTCTACTTGACAACCATTTGGAACTTTACAAGAATATGTGGTCGGAACAACTTTTTAGGAGATGTTTTCATTTATTGCATAAATTGGGAGTCAAGAAGGGCTGGGTGCTCTACAGAGAGTCAGTGTTTCTTGCACATTTTGTAACGCATGTCTGGAATACTGTGCCACATAGGGGGTCTGAGCATACGTGGGCAGCAAGAAAATTCTGGGGGGTGCAAGATTTTTTTGAAGGTCGAAATATGGCCTTAAAAATGGTGGTATGGCGATAAAAACATCATTTTTCGACGTTTCTCATCAAGCACTATCCATTGGCATCAAAAAATTGCGAAAAAAACGAAAAAAATTTTCAAAAACTGAATTCTGGGGGGGGGTATTTTGATTTCTGGGGGGTATTTTGGTTTCTGGGGGGTGCATACCCCCAAACCCCCCCACGCCCAGGTGTGGGTCTGAGTATGTATAATATTTCTTCTTGATCGATTTCTTCACAAATATTGTTCAAACAGTTCAAAAATCTGAGGCAAAGGGACCCAAACCAGTGAGAAAACATGGCACAACATCCATATTCCCAATGACAACGTAAGCAGCACCGACCAAAACGAAATGCCAAATAAGATACATATAAAATAATTGCAATAAGTATAATCCAAAACAAGTTGTTTGTCAAAAAATGCCAAAATCCTGTTAAAGGCAAAAAAACATGACCCATTGTTTTAAAAATACCACCTTCAGCAGCTTGCAAATGAGTAACAGTCAGACCATTCACATCTTTTACACCATTTTCAATGTCTTTCAATGCTTGCCAAAACTGAGCAGGATTAACATGTAAAGTAGATGTAAAATTAATAAGCTGTTCCATTTGTTACTTTATTCTCTAATTTTCTAACATTGCTAATTCTAAAGATGTTTGAAAAGGTGGAAATTGACCATTTTCTTTATGTAGATTAATTGGATCAAAAACAATAGGTAGTCTTTTGAAATTTGGAAATGAAATGTTAAATTTTTGCTGAATGAGTGGTTTTACATCAATGGTCCTTTTTGCACTGATCCAACACGTTAATAAGGGGTCAAAGTGGACACCTGAAGGAGCCTGGTGACAGGCACACCTGGGCGTGGGAGGGGGGGGTTGGGGGGTATGCACCATACGTGGGCAGCAAGAAAATTCTGGGGGGGGGGTGCAAGATTTTTTTGAAGGTCGAAAAATGGCCTTAAAAATGGTGGTATGGCGATAAAAACACCATTTTTCGACGTTTCTCATCAAGCACTATCCATTGGCATCAAAAAATTGCGAAAAAAACGAAAAAAATTTTCAAAAATTGAATTCTGGGGGGGTATTTTGATTTCTGGGGGGGGGTATTTTGGTTTCTGGGGGTGCATACCCCCTCAAACCTTCCCCCACGCCCAGGTGTGGTATGCACCCCCCAGAAACCAAAATACCCCCCAGAAATCAAAATACCCCCTCCCCCAGAATTCAATTTTTGAAAATTTTTTTCGTTTTTTTGCAATTTTTTGATGGCAATGGATAGTGCTTGATGAGAAACGTCGAAAATGGTGTTTTTATCGCCATAACACCATTTTTAAGGCCATTTTTCGACCTTCAAAAAAATCTTGCACCCCCCCCCCAGAATTTTCTCGCTGCCCACGTATGGTGACAGGGTATTTTAGGAGAACAAGTTACAATATCTCCAATTCCAGGTAGTACAAAATAAATAGTTTCATTGACCACAATAGGTAAAAGTGAGTAGCATTCATCTTTGATTTGATAGTTCCAAAGGATTACAACAGGTTTAATTTGTACACAGGACCAGATAAGGAGGACTTCTCCTGCCAAAGCTGCAGCCATGTCATTTCTTTGTGTCTAAAGGCAAGCAGCAAGAGTAGTGTGCAAACTTAAAAATTGGTTAACAATTTGTAATTCGAAATCAATTAAATTATAAAGTAGTGTCCAAATTTGTTAAAAACATAATTTCCAACTGATTAATTTTTTGTTCTAAATATTGAATTCTAGCATTAAATTCTGCATAAGTTGAAATTACAGAAATTAATTTCAAACCTTTGGGAAGTTCTGAGCTATTTTTAGCTGTTTGTCTTTTAGTTTTAGTAGTTGTGGGCATAGGTGGGCGGCACCAAAATTCTGGGGGTAGGGGGTGAAAAAATTTAAAAAGGTCAAAAATGGTCTTGAAATTTGTTGTATGGTAAAAAAACACCATTTTTAGACGTTTTTCATTGAGCACAATCCAATAGCATCAAAAATTGCTAGAAAAGCAAAAGAAATTTCAAAATTTATATTCTGGGAGGTATTTTGATTTCTAGGGGTGTGTATTTCAACTTATGGGGTAGGTGACTGGTGCATACCCCCAAACCCCCTACGCCCATGAGTGGTCGTGGGATAAGCTTTTGCGTTTGCTATCAAGTTTGAATGAAAGTCCCCTGATCTGTGTGCAGAACAAAATTAGGAATACAACTGTGTGTAGGATTTGAAAGAAGCTTTATAGCAGTAAAGGCTTCTTGCAAAACTTCTATAGTATAATAAAATCCTGATCTTTGAATTTTATAATTATAGCCATAAGTAATAATCTGGCATAAGAGTTCAATCTGAGTGGCTTCCCATATTAGGGTACCATCTTCTAGGTCACACCATCCAGCCTCAAGCTTACAAGCAATTAAATCCCCTAAATTCGAGCTCATGTGGTAACCATCATATGTAGCTATTTGTCCTTTTTATATAATTGCATTATCAACACTGTTACAGATGTCTTTGCAGCACTATTGATATTTAACGTCTAGAGTCTGATTTGATTTCCAAATTTTAGGTTTTACTCAATATAAAGTTAAGCATCAAAACCAATTTGGGCTAATCATTCTTAAACATCTATATTGACTTATTTTATAGGATTCCTGAGATTCTCATACACTTCCTCTAGATCCTAAAAATCCAGTATTTGTGCAAATAGTATGTGTAAAAGCAGTACATTTAAATGCAGGAATTAGAAGAGCCTTGAAATTTAGAGTCCATAAATTCGCATTAAGAGTTTTTACATCATTTTCTCAAGAAGGCGGGTTACAATTTAATTTTGTGGGTAAGGAAAAATGAATTCCATAAGTATGTGGTTCACATAGTTGATAAGCTTGAATGTTAACGTGAGGTAAATTAGATATGACTATTAGTAAAACGACAGCAAAAAGAATGCTAAGAAGTATTTCCAAAATTTTGAGAAGAAAATTATTGAAATTCAGCTAATTGATTACTGTCTTTTGATCATTTTCTTGGCATTGAATGTTTGCTATGATTTGCAAATTTTCATGCATATTGTCATCTTTTTTGAGTTTTAAGAGATTTTGCTTGGAAATGCTTGAATTTTGACTTTTCAAAATGTTGAACAGCACAAATTATATCTTGTAAGACAAGTTTACCCATTCCTTCTTCCGCCTGGGATTTCTCCGGATCCAGGATTTTAGCTGGATCCATCCTGTATGATGTATGTTTGGCCCATATGATGATGCTCTAGTGATTGCTTACCAGCCCGCTGTGGAATGGTGATGGGGCTTTGGCTTGCTGATATTGGCGGCCTCCAATTAGCCGTGGATTCTGGGGTCCGCCTAGGCGTAGCCTTATTTACGCCAAATGGAGCTCTACAATTTTGACTGGTGTGTCCCATTGCCCACAACAATAGCACTTAACCACAAAAAATTGGCAGTGAGACTGAGGAGGAAACCATTGTTGCCCAACTTATCTCGGTTGTTGGCACTTTTATTTTGTAGCTTACATGGTGTCTGCTGCTTACTTAGCGCATAGGAGCTGTTTGATGGTTGCCTCTCCGCCTCAAGTTGCTGCTGTGTTTCTGCTTAGAAGCGCATTTATTTTTGTAGAAAAGAAATTTGATTTCTATTGTCTGTTTAATATTTAAAAATAAGAAATAGTAAGGTTTGACAGAATTATACTTCAACCATGTGTAATGTATATACAATAGGATTTGCCAAAGTCTTAGAATAACAAGGATATGGCTTTCAAAAATATATTAAATTGATTTGTTGTAAAGTAACTCGCCGAACTCGGAGTTTGTAGTATAACGCAGATGGGTTGAAAATAGTCCTAAATGCATTGCATTTTAAAAGTTAAGTGAATATAAGCACAATTATTTGAAGAACTGACTATTTCAGAATATTGAACAAAGTTTGTTAACAAGTCAGAGTTCTTATTGAATTTGAAGTTAACTCTATTCTAAAAAGTTCATTAGTTTAAGGAAATGAATGTCATCTCAATTTATGAAAAGTTCATTGTTTCAATAGGTTAATGTCAACTCGATTTTAAAGTTCATGTACTCTATGTCCCTGAGTGATAACATTCATGTCATATTAAATTTTTATATACCACTTTAACATTTGATGCATCAATTCTATACATAAAATCATGCAAACTACTGCATGCCCAAATGTTGCTGATAAATCCAGTACACAGTAATGAAAATTTGCATTTTATTAGACGACCAGATTTTCTGCGCTGTTTTATCCTTGGGGCACAAAAAATATGATCACTTGAATCAAATTGCAAAGGCTTTATGGGCCCTAGTTATGCGATTTTTGATACTGACTATACCTGTCATACGTAACCCCAAAAAGTTATATGCCGTTGCAGCAACAAACATATGGCCATATGATTTTACAAAAATTTATCTGCTCATTAACATGGGTTCTCGTAGTGCATTTGCCGGTACCAAAAACCTCAATAAATAAAAGAGCAGATATCTACCAAAAGAGCACCAGCTCACTCTTCAAAAATGCAAATTCACAAATTCTACAAGACATCTTGATGAATTTGCGCTGGCAAAACAAATAAGGACACGGAGGACACAGACCATTGAACTAGCATGAATAAGACATGGAAATATGTAGAATACAGAAATATCCTTGTTATATGATTATGGGCTTCTTACTCTAGCATGACATACACACTATATTATGATAAGATCTAGCATAATAAGCACATCATAGACAAATGCAAAATTCTCAATCAGATGGAAACAAGCATGCACACATTGGAAAGCAAGCTAATATTTGTGCAGTAAAAATGGAAATTGATTGAAGAACCTGCTGCACAAACTTTAACTTCTTTTGACTTTTATGTCAGAAAATCGGAAAGAAAAGAAATATGAAAAATAAATAAGCATTCATATTGATCTCAAAGCTTATTTATCATATGGTAACCGTTGATCAACAGGTGTTCTTGATGATCTTACCAACATTAATTGTCAAATAAAATTTTCTTGATGATCATACCTACAGATTGCGCTAACAGTTATTAGTGTTAATAAATAAAAATAAAGTTCTTCTATGACCCAGTTGGCATAAATTGGGCGTATTAAATCACTAATATTTGCACAATTTTGTTCTCTAGCCACCGGCTCCTCATCCTAAAAAAATATCAATAATGAAGGGCAACTGGGCGTGCATTCCCAGATTGCTCCCCAAAATGTGACAGGCAAAGATCACATTAGATGAATCTACTAGTTGGAGAGATGGTTAAATTAAACAATACACGGATATTTATATGCGATTATGATCTGACCTCCCATCACCTATATTAAAATAATAAAATACCTTATTAAGATTGCTATAACAATACATTGTTAATAACACATTAAATTATCAGCTTGCGTCAATTGTACATTGAGACTGTTGCACTATTGATGGTAGGTAGTAATGCAAAGTTGTTGTGTCTCGAATAATTCTGTTGCTTCCCTCATAAGATTGGAAGTTAAATCTGTTCCTCTATCTAATTGTAGTATTATTGGTGCCCCATGTCTGCAAAAGTTAAGTAACAAAAAGTGTGGCAATAGTTTACACAATTATGTCTCTAAATGCAAAAGCTTCTACATATTTGGTAAAGTAATCAATAAAGACAACAATAAATTGTTTTCTAATCCATTAAGGTTTAGAGGTCCCACACAGTCTTCAGCTACTCTTTATAGGTATAGGCCTGCTATAACTTTTTGATGAGTAGGTGTATTTCTTTGACATGTATCACATGTATTGCAGTATTCAGTGACATCTTCGTTCATAACTTTCCAGTAATATTTTCTTGCAATTAATTTCATTGTTTTTCAGGCTCCAAAATGACCCACTATTTTGTCATCATGATTTGCATAAATTACGAGTTTCTTCAATACCATGGGTATGTCAAGATTTTTGTTACAGCAGAAGTGAGAGTTGATATCAGTCGGTCTTGCTTACTATAACTAATAAGCTGACAAAGCTGTGCTACGTACTCTGAGTGATTAATTGACTAGCTACTTTCAATTTAATTGGTACAATACAAATAGCTAATAAACACTAGCATTGTGTCAATGAGCAAATGGTTAGGATATTGAGTACGGTATAATTTGAGGCGGTAGGCAAGTGCGTAAGTAGGCGAGTTGAGTCGGAGAATATGCTAGGTATCTTTTAGCATAGGGCTTTTATTCATTTTGCTTAACACAGGAGTATGGGAGTCTCTTATCTAATAATCCCGTCCAATGGGCGCCCCTCGACTTAAGCTTTTAACTTTTAGCTTTTAGGCTACTGACCAGCTTATGATTTAACATTACTGTTACAGTGACTAAGTTACTATGTGCATTACATAACTTTTGGATTGCTACAGAAATTGGGTAAGAGCGGCTAAGTCAAAGGTAGGACAGTTTCACGTGAATAAAATAAGTTTTGGAGAGATACAAGTCAAGAGTGGGACTGTTTCACGTGAATCTTGATAGCTTAGTAAGACTTTCGGCGCCTAGTGCCTTAGTTGGGCGGAATGGATGCAAAACTAGGCGCCGATTTACTGTCTGATTCAATTTTAAAAGTCTATTTTGATTGAGAGCATAAAGATGCGTTAAAGTTAAGTAACAAAGTTTTTATGCATTTTGTTATTAAAATTAACATTCATTACATTCTTCCTCCCTACGCTGGACAGTGCCCCCCACTGTTGATAAATTGTTGTGTAGGTGTGCAAAAAAGGAACTATTCAATATGGATTAACAAAGAAATAACAAATCATTAATCAGTCTTTAACTGTGTCTGTTCAATTCTTCGGTCATTGTTTCTTTGGATCCTTATTTTGTATTTTATAGTCAATGATCGTGCGTATATGATACTCCTTATGCTGCATCTTTAATCGTGGGAGTGACAATGACAAGAATTCAGTGTGCAGCATGTGAATCCAGTGGTCATAAAAGCGATAGTAGTCCGGAGTCCAGTTATAGTGTGGGCAGTGATGAAAATTTTTGTAGAAGTCAGCATGGATTTAGTCAATCAGTTGGCAAAGTTTACTTTGGTCATGTCCATTGTCATCAGGGAATAGTTGGACCTTGATGTGGCGCAGTTGTAGTTAAGGTCCCTTGACTTGGTTTTGACATTGAATTTGGTCTGGGCCAGACCCCGTTGTTAGGCCACAATATCCCAGATTGTTGAATGTCAGCGCCATGCTGGTACATGAATGCAAATATATCAAAAGTTGCAAGAGCTTCAAAAACTCAGTGGGCATGGCTATCCAAAGGCAGACTAAGCTGGAATAAGGATTGTAAACTGGAGATTCAGCTCATTACTAATTTTTAGTTCCACAAGTAATAAAGGGCTTTGTGATCAGAGTTTTATTGAAAGATCTATCAATTTAAGTTTGGGGCGCCAGTCGCATAATAGGAAATCAGTGCTATTGAGGGTACAGTCATCGTAATTCAAAATAAGAAAGTTCGTGTATTTCAATAGCATTTGAATAGTCTCTGGAACCTTACCAAGCTCACTTACGTCAAAAAGAACTACAAGCCCATTGGGTCGCGCCTGACCAAACATTTTGACATATGGGGTGGTGCAGTCAGTGTCGTTGCTGGTACTTTTTAGTTCAGAAATAGCTAAAGTTTTTGGCACGTGGGGTCGGATTTTAATAAATAAGTTGCTTGTTTGGAGGTACAGTCTTTAGGTACATAAAAACAGCAATAGTGGGTCGGAAATTGATGAAGTCGTTTCAGCCAGTTGTTAGCAATTAGTAAAGGGACTCTAGGTTTTAGGGTGTCACTTCCATGTTTCCAGTTTTCATAGCTTTTTTCACTGTCATTTGAGGCTGCAGTTGATTTTGTGGTGGCAGATGAGTCAGCTGATGAGTGTCTTGATTGCGTAGGGGTTGTTGAGGACATCTGAACGGAGAAGCAACTAAGGTAAATGTATAGTTTGGTCTGTCACATGAGTCATAAAGAAATGCTTGTACTTCACATGTATCAGGGGTGCATAGTGTATAGAATCTCAAATCGGTTTGTATAAAGTGAAGATAGTCAAAAAAATTGGGAGCATTCTCACCTGTCCTTACTTATTGCTTTTATTTCCTGACTTGGTTTCAAAAATCGAAAATTTAAATAGTCTCAGCTTTTTGAAGCATAACTATGTGTAAATATCAATTTTTGCAGAGTGAATCTTGATCTGGTTGGGGATGTTTGAAGGTTGAATTTGAATCAGATTCTTGGTTTTGGGCTGCTTGTTGATCACTCAGTGTGTTGTTGCTTATTGAACCATAAATGATTTTGGATAAGTTCTAATTAATTTCAAAGGCTTTTTCTGCATAAGTTAATTATGTAGTTGGAGTGCGACGGATTAAGTTAAAATCACATAAGCTAATTTAAGCCAATTAGTCGATAATTGGTGACTTACTTTTTATTGCGTAAATTATATGTATGAAGGGAAATAGTGCCTAATTTATGGGTTCCTTCCCCTCCCCTTTGGAGGTGTAGTTTCTTGGTTGGTCGGGGAGTCTTTACCCTCCCTATCCTTTTTGTCATTTATATTAGCCTTATAAAATTTAGTTCAATTAAAGTAAACAGTCCCAAGTTCCTTTTTCCCGTCCAGTGATTCAAAAATGAGAGTTGGAGTTTTTATAGACTTTATCCTAAAAGGTCCATTCCACTGGTGCATAAGTTTATGCTTTTACCCTGGGGTGAGTTAGGGTTGAAAATAATAATAAAATCTCCAATTTTATAGTCTGCATGTTTCACTTTTTTATCATATTAAGTTTTTTGAAATTCTTGTGCTAGTCAAATATTTTTTGTGCAATAGTCCAAGCTTGCGTTAAATAGTTTGTAAAATCTATTACATAATCGTCTAAGTCTATCATATATCAATAATGCTTGAAATTTAGGGCAGCATCAATAGGAAGTCTAGGAATTCTCCCATAGAGAAGTTCAGAAGGGGAAAATAGTGTACTTATTTGTTGTGTCAAATTATAAGCAAAAGTAACAGAGGGAAGGACATTGTTCCAATCTCACTGATCATAGCTGACATACATGGAGAGCATATTTGCTAAAGTGTGATTAAATTTTTCTACTAGTCCATCAGTTTGGGGATGATAGAGTGTAGTGTATATCTTTTTGGTGTTACAAAGGGCACAGATTTCATGAACAAGATTCGACATATAATTTGTTCCTTTGTCAGAAAGTAATTGTTTTGGGGCTGAATGATGGCATAAAATACCTTTTACAAATTTTTGGGCAGTTGTTTCAGCTGTACAGTCCAAATGAGCAAAACAATTGACCCATTTAGTTAGGTAATCAGTGAAAACAATAATGTATTTATTACAATTATGAGTGAGAGGGAGGGGTCCGAGGATATCAGTCGCTACTCGATCAAAAGGACCTTCTACCAGAAAGGGAAAGAGAGCTGCCCGTGTTTTGTGGGTGGGTGATTTGTGCATTGCGCATCCTAAGCATTCCGCACAGTGTCTTTTTATGTCATTTATCATCCCTTCCCAAAAATATTTTTGACGGATATGCTGATAAGTTTTTTCAAAGCCAAAATGACCAGACAAAAGATCGACATGATAGGATTCTAGTATCTCTTGATGTAGTGAGGCTGGAATGATGGTGGCATTTTCACCCCTGTTTTTGTTTAGCTGTCTAAATAAGCACTTATCTATCAGGCAAAAGAGTTTAGTTTTTGACAAAATTGAGTTCTGAAAAAATGGAGTTAATGGGTAGCATTCCATTTTCTAAATAGTCAATAATGGGCATTGGGTCAGTATCTTTTCGTTGTTTGCTTATAATTTGTGGATCTTCAGTGTAGATATTTGCCACAAAAAGTCGAAAAACAGCATTAGCATTCTTGTGCTTTTCTTGGAATTTATGGGTGAGGGTATAGTCAGATTGTTGTAAAGTGATGTGCCATTGTGCTAGCCTGCCAGTCAAATTGTTTTTTTTTTAAAGTCTGAGAATTGGGGCATGGTTGGTTTGGATGTGTACTTGGTGCCTAACTAAGTAAGGGCGGAAAATTTTGACCGCCCAAATTACGGCAAGTGCTTCACGCTCAGTTGTTGAATAGTTGTGTTCCGCTTTAGTTAGGGTTCTACTAATGTAAGCAATAGGGTGCTCTTTTCCATCAAACAAATGACTAAGAACAGCGCCAATTCCATAAGACAATGCATTGGACTGCATGTGAAAATCTTGCTTAAAATCCGGAAGTTTTAAAATGGGAGCGGTTGTGAGAAGGGTCTTCAGTTTTTGAAATGCTTCACTACATTCATCAGTTCATATAAAAGTCTTATTCTTTTGTAAAAGACTATTAAGTGGCGCCGCAATTTTGCTACAATCTTTAATGAAACGACGATAGTAAGAAACCAGTCCAAGAAATGATCTTAGTTGATCGACATTTTGGGGTATTTTAGCTTGTTTGACTGCATAAACCTTACCTTTATTGGGTGCTAGTCCATCAGCTGTGAGTTCATGCCTCAAGAATTCGACTCCGTCCTTGCAAAAATTGCATTTTTCCCACCTCAATTTAAGTCCTGCTCGTTTAAGTTGTTCAAAAACTAAGTTCAAATTTTGCATGTGATCTTCAAAAGTCTCAGGGTAAATTAAAATATCATCAAGATAGACTAAGCAGATTTCCCATTGTAAACCTTGGAGAATACTGTCCATGAGTCGTTGATAAGTGCTTGGTGCATTGCAGAGTCCAAAAGGTAGAACAATAAATTCGTAAAGTCCTGAGAATGTTATGAAAGCGGTTCTTTCTTTATCGGAAGGGTAGACAGGAATTTGTCAATAACGGCAAGCTTGATCTAGGGTGGAGAAGTATTTAGCCTTTCCTATAGTGTCAAGTATATCATCTATTTTAGGGAGGGG
>JAVLUZ010000446.1:0-21082 GCA_036768485.1 Mermis nigrescens
TGTCGACATCTGACTTCACAGTAGGCCAAAAGTTCAGATCTAAAATTGAACATTTTGCCTTTTTGTTCTTTGTGCCAATTGTAAAAGTTTTCTCGGTTCTTAGGGTTCATTGTAGCCGGGGAGTAGTACCATGCATCTGGCCACTCACCCTCATAATTTTCATTTTCAACCATGTTGAAAATATGTGGAAAATAGCCTTTCTTTAATTCAGGCTCGTCAAAAGTTTTTGGCAAAGCTGACAATGCCATTGGTAGGAAATTGTATGAGTCAATTAATTTTACTGAGCCTGCTGTTAAGCTCATAATTTCCAGCCCACTGGTGACTATTGTGGGCACTACGGCCTGTTTGAATAGATATTTCAAGATGAAATGACCATCAAAGCCTTTTGCATTATGTGCAATGGCTATTGCGTTTTTTAGGTCAAACAAAAAATCACAAAATTTGCTTTCGCAATTTTTTCCAGAAAATATTCGGCGATTCTCGCCACAATTTTCACAATGTCCGAGTGCTTTATCTCATGCATATCATGCACACTACGTGTGCAATGCATAAATTTGGCTCATGCTCTAATCGAACTCCAGCTTTAGTATTGCCACAGATCTTCTCTTGGCGCGTTTCAAAATCGAAAAACACGTACTTTGTGTTTTTCTTTTCATCCTTTTTGATTTCTAGCGGCTTCATGTAACATTTATGATCATTCTTAGGCACATCCATTTTACAAATCTTGCAATAAAATTGACCACATTTATGTTTCCGTATTCTATCGGCTCTATTAATATGCAGGCCGCATTTTTCACACCGTTTCATTTGCTGGCAAATTGATGTTCCATTTTTGCCAACTTTTTTATGTCTGTCAAAGCATTGCTGGCCTCTGAAGAGTCGGCCACAGTCGCTGCATTCTATCAGAGCCACATTTGGGCATGTAGGCCCATGACAACAGGGGCAGACTTTGGAGCAGCGGTGCTCACTTTTGTGATCATATCCCTTGTTGCACGCTTCGCAAAAATATCCGCGGTTCATAAAACCTGCCATTGTTCCAATGACATCAAAATGATTGTCATGATGGTAAAGATGAAGGACCTTTTCAGCTGAAGGTCCTTCAAAAACTATGGCGTTGCAAAAGTCTGCACTGAACACCTTGATCTGGTGTTCAGGCAAGGTCTGCTGGAAAGCCTGTAATTCTGGTATGCCACAGGGGCCTGTGTGATCTTGAAGACCCGCTTTGATCATTAATTCGGTTGCAGCTTTTCGCTGCATTGCCATCTGCTTGTCAGTATCCTTCCTGCACATATTTTTGTACCGTGATTTCATAGTTATATCATCAGGATTTATAACATGTTCTAGTCGAGCTATTGATACAACAAGTGCACGTGATAAGCATAAATTATCATTGTTTTTAATTTGCACGAAACATTTTTTAGCTTTCATTTCTTTTTCTAAATTTACAAATCTTCGTTTATGTTGACCAGAACCAGTAGGAGGACTAACCTGAACTATCCGAATTCGTGTCTCTGGCTGTTCAAGTTGAATTGCTTCATTTGACTGCAAAATCCTTTCAATTGTGTGCATGATCTGCTCGCCTTTGATCTCTGCACCCTTCCTAAACGGTATGATGGCGTGCTTCTTGAGGGTCGGGTGGGTTACTTGAACACCCACCATGTCATTTGAGTCTCCAATAATCTTTGAGATCGCATCATCAAAGATTTCTGGCAAATTGTGCTCCAAATTCATGTTGTCCACATTTTGGAAAGTCAATAGATAAGAGCGACCTTCAGTATTGAATCGCTTTATCTTCAGAGCCTCTGGCTCCCCCAGTTCGTAGAAGTGGTCCGGGGGATGCCACTCATCAACCACTTCGAGTTCCTCAGAGGTGCTGGGGAGCATCTCATCATCCTCGTTCCACTCATCAACAATTTCAAGATCATCAAACTCTGACATTTCCACAAAAATTTTAAGAGAAAATTTAGAGAACCAGTTGACTTTCTCAGTAAGACTAACTTTTCACAAAAATTCTAAGAGCAAAATTATACGACCAACCTCTCAAAGCAACCCTCTCAGTAAGACTAACTTATTTTTCAAAGCCCTCCCTATATATAGATTTGGAACTTGGCATTCTGCCAAGTCACATGATGCTGCATAAAAAACTTGGTACTTTGCTAAGTCATTTGATGTGTATGAGTCATGCCTTTGGAATGTTACATAAAAACTTACGCTTTGTTAACTTGCTAACATCATATTATGCAGATGAGGCGCGATAATAAGCGGAAGTAGCACGCTTAGAGGTAATAAGCGGTTGAGTGCACGTGTACTAAGAGCGCGCGTAGTCCAACTGGAATAAGTATGCTTCAGCACTGTATATGCTTCAGCACACCTACGCCAGAAGGTCGTGCTTTACTACTCACATCCCAGCAAAAGATATGGCCATAGGCGCTGGCCAACATCATGTAATGGACGGATGGCCGTTTTTGTCTGGGTACGTGGGACAAAATTGCTTGTAACGGTCTTCCCAGTCCTTATATGTTAAGTGTTTTCTGTCATTTACGAACTCAGAATCGTAGCTTAGATACAATGTGCCGTTTATCAAGTTTGAAGGCTGCAGCAGAGCCAGCATAGCCTCAAACGATTGCTGTTCATTGGTGACCAACACAGTTTGGAGTATGTTCTGCTTTGGCACAACAAAGGGTCGCCAGCGGAAAACGTCTAAACTTGATGGCCTACCAAAGTCCCTGATTATTTATGCGTTTTTGATGGCACCTAGCCTCGTTTTTATGCTTGTATTTTATTTGTTTTACACTTAGTGCCTCTAATTCATTTACGCACTGATCGTCATTTTGCGGCAATGGGTCTGGGAAGTCCAACCCCCGTTCGGTGGCCACTTCCACCATTGCCTGGCGAAACTCATCTTGGGTTGTAGGGTTGCGTCCTTTGAGTATAAAATCTGGCGACCAGCTGACTCCAAGAGCGCCACTTTGCAACCACTTTGCCATGGGTATGCAAAAGAGAAAACGTCAGATAATGGTACTGCATGCGCAGTTTTAGAGCCATTTAGCAAGCGTACTGGCGCTTGCAGTCCCTTGCTTTTGCTCCTGCCCGGTAAGTCCAAAAACTTATTACTACAGCTGGGGCGAGAGGGCGATGTGGTAATTTTACCAAAACAAAATTGCTAGGAACATATGCGTGCTCCTCGGCAATTAGATCCGAGTATGGTAGTTTGGGCACAGGTAAAAGTCTATCCCAATGAACGTGATACATAATTAGCGGATTATAGACATAGGCGATTTTTGCACGTTTCCGGTGTAGGTAAAGCAATAATTCAATAAGGACCGACACGTTTAGGTGAGAGTTTACCGATTTCAGGTTGGATTACCGATGTATTATTGAGATAGACGATATCCAAGACAGAAAAATTGGTTGTGGTGACAGATTTGTCAAATTGCAATTTTTGCTGTTTACGCGCTTGAGCTAAATTTTTTAAACCCGATTTCATGCAGATCTGGCAAGGTCAGCTTTAAATCAATGAGTGTATTTTTCCGCAATAGGTTGTAAAATAGGATTTACTGTGAAGTCATTGATGAGTAAAGTGTCAAGAGGAAATGCAGGTTCACGACCATACAGCATTTTGAAAGGAGAAATATTAGTTGACGATTGAGGAGTTGCGTGATATGCGAACAAGCGCAAATGGCAAAAATTGCTCCCAATCATACTGATTTGGTGCACTCAATTTGAGATAAACCGTCAATTAAGGCGCGATTGTAACGTTCTACAAGACCATCACACTGAAGGTGATATGGGGTTCGTGAAGATTTTTGAACGTTTAATAATTTACAGACTTCCAAAATTAGGGCAGATGTAAAGTTTGAACCCTGATCTGTCAAAAATTTTTTGGGAACTTTATAACGTGGGATAATTTATCTGAGTAAAAGATTTGCGATAGTTGTTGCTTTTATATCAGAAACAGCAAAAGCTTCAATGTATTTGGTAAAATAATCCATAAAAACTATGATTTGGTCATTCCCGGAGGGATATTGCGGCATATGCAAACAATCACAAGTGATGAGTAGTGATCGACCGGAGATCCAACTCCGGCACCGGCCTCCGGCAAATCCGGCCATTTTTTCCACTCCGGTGCTCCGGCCGGAGGACATCCAAAAATCGGCCGGAGGCCGGAGAATTTTTTGTTTTTGGCATAGTGACCGTACGTACTAATTGCTGACATTATGCTTATTAAATTTAGTCAGACCACAATATGATAGCAGAAAAAAGAAATACCACCAAATAAAGTGTCTATCACCGCCACAATCGTAAAATATTTATTTTTAGGAAAAAAACGAAAATGAAAATGAAACAAAAATTGTGAAAATCGCTGCAGTAAATTCCTGTTAAGACTGGAAGTCATAGGGTAGCAGAAGATGCAGTCTGGCCTGCACTGCACATGCTATACTGATTTTCCAGATAATATTGCTGTCCATTCTGTACGTCAAATTCGCGGTTCACTGAACATAATATAGTATGTAAAGTACCTATGCATATACGGTCACATACAATCATGCTTTAGCATCAAATACTGCCTATTGACGCTTTATTTAGGGCAGGCTAAGGAGACGACAGCTTTTTTCTTAATAAAAGCATTGATTAAAATTTTGTTGAATGTAGTCTATTTAACCAGTTGCGGATCTAGAATTTTCCTAAGGAGGGCGGTATCCCTACTTTTCCAAGAACAGCCAAAAATAGGTCCAAAAATTTGCCCTCAAAGCGCGACATAGCGTTTTTTCAGTGTTTTACATTGTATACTTTCACATAAAATCACTTTTGACGCAATATTTTTTCTAAAACTTTTAAAATTTTAGACAATTTTGTGTGAAAAAATCATTAAATTTCTTTGACTTCAACAAAAACCTGACGCGAAGCGCCGGAAAATCTGTGAAATTAAAGCGGATAGATGTCAAGAAACATGATTTATTGCTTGATGCGAATTTCAGATTTTTTAGCAGTTTTTATCTTCCCAAAAATCTTTGTACATATACAAAGACGGCCCCAAAGTCTTTGTACATCGGGAAAAATCTTTGTCAAACATAAAAAAACCGTGCTTCTAGGTCGTTCGCCAAAAAAGTAAGTAAATGTCATTGATAGGTATCATTCCGGCGCATAGCGCCGGAAAAATTTGAGAAATTATGGTCACTGACGGCCAGAAATCATTGCAAATTGCATATCCATTCTTTAGCATTTTCCTAAGGGTGGAGCGGTATCCCAACTTTCCCTAAAACAGTCAGAAATAGGTACAAAAATTTGCCCTTAACGCGCGAAATAGCGTTTTTTCGGTGTTCTACATTGTGTTACTTTTAGAAAAAATCACTTTTAATGCAATATTTTTTCTAAAAATTTTGAAATTTTCGACAATTTTGTGCGAGAAAATCATTAACTTTCTTTGACTCTATAAATATCTGGCGCGAAGCGCTCGTAAAACTTGTGAAATCAAGGCGGATAGACGTCTAGAAGCAGTCAGTGTTTTTTGTACAAGGTCCGTTTGTACATGTACAAAGATCGTCGTCAAAAGTCTTTGTACATTTTGCACACACAAATTTTTAGGTACTATTATATAGTACAGAAGCGATTTTAGTGTGGTAAAAACAGAGTTGTTCGAATTTTGGTAGTGTGTGTTTCAGGTAATTTCTTAGGTCTCTTAGGGCAAAAATCACTAAGAATCGTAAAATGAGCGCGAAGCGCCGAAAAATTTGACGCTATTTTTCCTTTTGAAATGCAATTTCTGCCATTATAAAGATATATAGAATGCACAATCACTCATTTCGGCGCGAAGCGCAGAAAATGTTTTTCTTCCAAAAATCTTGTACATTACAAAGACGGTCCAAAAAATCTTTGTACATCAGGAAAAATTTTTGCCAAATACGAAAAAAATCGTGTCTAGAAGCATGATTTACTGCTAGATTTCTTGTATTTATAGCATTTGATGCGAAACATCGAAATGTTTAATCGAAAATAGAAGAAAACTATGCAAAAATAGCCGTTTCTGCTGTAAAAATTGTTTTGAAACCTTCGTGAACAGATAATGGCTTCCAGGTCGCCAAGAAAGTAAATAAATCTCATTAATAGGTACATATCATCCGACGCATAGCGCCAGAAAAATTTTGAGAAATTAAGGTCACTGACGTCCAAAAATCATTGCAAATTGCATAGCCATTCTTTATCTCATCAAATATTTTTGGCCAAGCTGGGGGCGGCCACCCCCGCCCTCCCCTCAAATCCGCCCCTGCATTCTTTATCTTGCCAAATATTTTTGGCCGATGGGGGGCGGCCGCCCCCCCCGCCGTCCCCCTTAAATCCGCCCCTGTATTTCATATAACTAAGTAGCTGATATGCAGTTAAGATGCACATGAACTATACAGTGATCGTCATGAAAGATGACGCACTATCATCCTCAGAATTATAATAGATGATGTGTCGCGAGCGCTGCGTTTTGTCTATCATGCGCTATCATCTCTTTTTTATTATTATACGCTATTAATCTGTATCATTCCTTTAATCTGGCGGTGCGGACGGCGCAATTTTGCTATTAATAGCGCCAACAAGAAAGAAGCGCGCACGTGAATGTCATTCTATAATTAGGCGAGCTGACATTAAAATCAATATTTTTGCCAGCTGGCGACAGACAACGAAGAATTTTGCAGAAAGGTACGCAATAGAGAGCAGCTCGCCTAAATATAGAACGACATTCACGTGCGTGCTTTCTTATTGTTGATGCTATTAATAGCAAAATTGCGCCGTCCGCATCGCCAGATTAATGGAATGATACAGATTAATAGCGTATAATAAAAAAAGAGATGATAGCGCATGATAGATGAAACGCGGTGCTCGCAACGCATCATCTATTATAATTCTGAGGATGATAGTGCATCATCTTTCATGACAATCACTGTAGTCTAGGTCTTGGTCACAAAGATGTCCTGCTATCCGCATGTGTAAAATTATATTTCTCCGGCTCCGGCTCGGCCGGAGCAACATGCTTCAATCCGGCTCCGGCCGGATCTCCGGCTCCGGCCATTTTGGCCGCTCCGGTCAATCACTAGCGATGAGTTCAAAAGGCGCGGATATTTTGATTGGTTGCAAAGGAACAGATGTGGACTTTAATGCGACCTTACATTGTAAGCACACATCACAATTCCTACACCATGCGATCACATCATTTTCCATGCGCGGCCACCAATAACGCATTTGCATGGTGGGCAGATTTTGCGCGATGAAAAATGTGCTCCAAAAATAGAGTCATGAAATTTGGTTAATACAAAACGATGCAATGATTTTGGTATAACATTTTGATGCACGATGGTTGGCAAACATTTAGGTTGGAAGCGACGGAAAAGGATATTGTTTACGAGAAAAAATTCGTTACGATATTTTTTTGTTGTTAAATCGTTGAACACAATGCGAATTTAATGTAACTTGTCATCAGCGCGTTGCTCTGCGAGTAAGCGCGCAGGCGTTAGCATTTCAGCTTTTTCAGCATCAATAAGTTTAATGCGTTCGCGAAACGTAGGAGGTTTGGCATTAGTTGGATCGATGGGCAGATTAGGATTATTAGTTTGTGGATTAGGATTATCATTTGATGCATTAGGAGTATTATCGCGCGGTCGGTCAGGTGGGACCTATTTGTCCTCGGATTCAGAATCTTGCGAGTCTAAATTTGCGATATTAACAATGTTTTTGCGCTCGAGTTTATATTTGCGTTCTGCAGGATTGTATTTAGGATGTTGTGATAATAGATCCGCTTTGCAGTTATATGCGCCAGGAACGTGCACGATATCATATTCATACTCCTGTAATTTGAGACCCCAGTGGCGTAAACGACTTGATGGGTCTTTTACGTTTACAAGACAAGTTAGCAGTTGATGATCGGTCTCAACAATGAATTTTTTCTGTATAGATAGTGTCAATAATGCTTGATGGCCCACACCACTGCTAGCGCTTCTTTCTCCAAAGTAGCATAATTACATTTAGCAGAATTTAGCACGCGGCTAGCATAGCTAAGAATAAAACGATTTTTTGATGGTAAGTGTTTTTGAGTCAAAATAGCACCTAACGCATAGTTGCTTGCGTCAGTTGTTAAAATAAATTGGTGCTCTTTGTCAAATTTTGGTAATTGTAAGATTGGTGGAGACGTAAATGCTTTTCTAAGAAGCTCAAAAGCAGTTTGGTGTTCGGCCTTCCAGCAAAATTCGACATCTTTGCAAAGAAGATGGAATAACGGCTTTGCGATTTTAGCAAGATATTAAACGAATTTCTTAAACCATTGGACTAAGCCAAGGAATTTTCGCACAGATTTAATGGTTTTCGGTATGGGAAATGCAACTAAATCTGCGACTTTAGACATGTCAGGAGCGATGCCCAGCGAACTTATACTATGATCGAGAAATTTTACTTCAGCATGTGCAAGATGACATTTGTCAGGTTTAACCACACCTGGGCGTGGGGGGTTTGAGGGGGTATGCACCCCCCAGAAACCAAAATACCCCCAGAAATCAAAATACCCCCCCCAGAATTCAATTTTTGAAAATTTTTTTCGTTTTTTTCGCAATTTTTTGATGCCAATGGATAGTGCTTGATGAGAAACGTCGAAAAATGGTGTTTTTATCGCCATACCACCATTTTTAAGGCCATTTTTCGACCTTCAAAAAAATCTTGCACCCCCCCCAGAATTTTCTTGCTGCCCACGTATGGGTTTAACCCGTAAGTTCGCGTTTTGAAGTGCAATGAAAACATTTTCAAGATCTTTTAAATGTTCTTTGAAAGTGTGCGAAAAAATGATTATATCATCGATATAAACATGGCAAGATTTCCAATTGAGACCTGCAAGCACGAGCTCTATTAGCCTCTGAAAATCTGCGAGCGCATTTTTTAAACCAAAAAGTAAAACTTCAAATTTGTAATGGCCAGCAGGGCATATAAACGCAGTTTTTTCACAGGATTCTTTATTGAGAGATATTTGCCAGTATCCGGATTTCAGATCTAATGTGCTAAAATATGCGGCAGAGCCTAAGGTATCGAAATAATCATCGAGTTGAGAAAGAGAATATACTTGCGTTTTAGTTACGTCATTTAAACGACAATAATCGACAGCAGGTCTTAGGGAACCGTCCTTTTTTCCTATGAGAAACAATGGACTAGCCCATGGACTGGTTGTAGGCCAAATAAATTTATCCACAAGCATTTCATTTGTGATTTTTTGCATAGATTCTCTTCTAGAATGCTCAACAACACGGTAAGTTTTTCCAACAATGGGCGGATTATCTTCAGTATCAATATGATGTTTCATCAAAGGAGTACGTCCGAGAGGCTCATTTTTTAATGCAGAAATAGAGTCATATTTTAAGCAGAGTTCACGAATTTGCTGCTGTTGGCAAGAATCAACGGTGGAGCTGTTTAAAGCTTTATTTATTGATGCAAAAAGTTCAGATGTCCTATCATCAAAATTTGAGACATGAGACACAATTTCAGCATCAGAGGTTAAAGAACCTAT
The DNA here is from genome assembly GCA_036768485.1 of Mermis nigrescens. Classification (NCBI taxonomy): domain Eukaryota; kingdom Metazoa; phylum Nematoda; class Enoplea; order Mermithida; family Mermithidae; genus Mermis; species Mermis nigrescens. Next base: position 9,530 of record JAVLUZ010000446.1, read on the forward strand.
TATATCACTAGAGTCGATGCGGATTGGCGCTTTAGAGATGTTACAAACGCGAACAGGAATTATAGGTTGTGAAGCATCGACTTTGGACGGAGCAACAAAAAGTGAAGTTTTTTCCATGAAGTCAGAATTTGGTTCGAATAAAGCAATATCAAAATCACAAGAACCATGACTGATATACCCAGGTGTGATTGATTCATGCCGAGGTTGTATAATTACAGGCTAAGCCAGCGAAACATGCACACACACACAACACCAGAGGTAGTTGTGTTAGGTTTTGCGCAAAATTGTGTTTTTTCAGCTGATGACAATAGATTAATTTTTATGCCGTCTATGAAAGCACAACGCTCGATAGGATTAACCCACATTAATGCGGCTTCACAAAAATCATATCCCAAGAGCATGTCTTCCAGCAAATGATCTATTATAGCTACTATTGTAAAGATAGATTGTTCCGCAATAGTGATAGTCATATTTACTTTATATCGTACGACTGCGGTTATTTCGCCTGCGCCATGAACAACTTGTGAGACTTGTTTAGGCGGTAAGTTAAAACCAAGGCGCTAAAATGCAGATGTGGTCATCATGGTGACCTGTGAACCTGTATCAATGAAAGCAGGTACGTCTATGCCATGAATATTAACGAGAATAGTGGGCAAATTTGTCCCAGCATGGCTTACGTTCGGAATATTCGGATTGATGGTTTTAACTGGAGGCGAATTTATTTTTTCATAAATTGCGAGACAATGCTGTAAGCGCTCGTACTCTTTGAGGAATTCTTGTGATGCGAGTAATTTTGAATGCGCGCTTGTTTCTAGCCCTTTCGCAGTAACCGTGTTTACATCATTAGGAGACGTAAGGGTTGGCTGTGGTGGGGCAGATTTATGGAGGGTTGGTGATCCGCAGTATATGTGACATATGGGCAATTAGAACCGTTATCGTTACGATAGTTCGAATTATAATATGTTCCGCGTTGTTTGTTCGGAAATTGAACAAAAGGTGCATTTTGTCGCAACAGATTTGCATAGTGATTATCATAACACGAATTTTGATAATTGGCATTCGAATTTTGATGGTAATTGTTATGATTTTGCTTAAAATTCGATTGTGCTTGCCTTGAATCGAAGCGATTATCATTATTTGCATAGTTTGAAGAGCGATGTTGACTAGAGTTACGAAATCACAATTGAGACTGGTGCCAATTTTGCAAATTGAAACGCTATGGCGAACAATTTTGGCGCAAAAAACAGCTGACTGGCTGCGATTGCAAGCCATGGAACTGTTTTTATTTCGATCAGGCTGAGTATTATTATTATTAGACGATTCTTGTCGCTGACGCATAAAATTGTCGTAGATTGACCTATGCGCTTGCAAAAGGTGCAATACTTACGAGAGGAATTTTCTGGCTTTTCAGCACGCGATGAGCAATGAAACGTTTTTTGTCGCGAGCGATTGGGCTCATTTTGGTTATAAGCACGAAATGTATCTTTAGGTATTGCGCCCTCTGTAGGAGCGGCTGTTACCAATACATACGGCGTTACTGCTTTTTTGCTTTCCGCGAATTCCTTATTCGCGAATTCAGCATTTAATGCGTTATCAAAAAATTCAGCCAACGATGCTCTAGGTTTTTTATGATATGCTTCTTTTGATATGGCAGGTAATGAGCCTTTTTTTAATTGATGTTGCAGTAAATAATTAAAATAATGAGAATCGACTTCTAGATAAGGATCCGCTTTTATTAACTCTTTGCAAAGTGCAAGATAATAGGCTTTAACCGATTTGTTAGGCTGCTGTTTATGTTCCAAAAATGATTGAAAAGCGTTTCGGCGTCCAGAGGACAAAATTCCGCTATTAACGCTTGTTTCGATTTGGAATAAGATTGTTTTATGTCAGCAGGTAACAAATGGAATAAGCGCGAAGCATAGGGATCTAGAAATGATGACATAAATTTCATGTGATCAGATTTATCGATATCGTAGGTTATCAGCAAGTGATTCAAATTCTGCAAGATATGCTCATATATCTGTTTTATCACCATTAAAAAATTTTTTGTTTGCGATTCCGACTTGCATTTGTGCTATGAAAGGTCCGCGATTTAAAGAATCAGCAAGATGTAATTTGCTGTACGATTCACGGGAAGAAGAAGAATCCGAATCATGATGATGACGATGGCGATGCAATTTACTTTTGCAATGCAAGCGACAACTACGCGGATGATTGTAGCTACTCGTCGAGCTTTTGTCAGAAAATTTTACATGACGCTCTCTTTCAGATGACTCAGGAAGTGGCACGGATTCATTTTGCACAATTGCGGGTTCATTATTTATGCCAGATAAATTTATTTCAAGCAGTTGCATTTCGATATTCGAGGAATGCAAAATAGGGTTATTAGGCCGTATTTTGAGATTTGCGGGATTCGGTACATAATTATTCGAAGGTGTTTCATCATGTATCGGAAAATACTGCAGTGGTGGAAGCTGTAAAAGCTGCTGCAAGTTCGAATTTAATGTATTAGGCACAAAAGAAGGTGCATTACGATTTAACGACAGTGAAGGCTTATTTTGCGACGTCTGCAAAATTGATGCCAACGGCTGCAAAATCGTAGATATATGTTCCGAAAAACCCAAATTTTGAGATGGTTGCAAAATCGAATTTGAAGGATTTTGCGATAATTCTGCTGCTAATGGTGCTCGGTTCGAAAAATTTTGTCCACAATTTTCTGAAACAATTTCATAAGGTGACCAAGAATTTATCATGCGGTTGCCAGTAGACAACATAGAAGATGCGCAAAGGGCATTTTCTGCACGATGAGCATTTTGAGCATTAAATTCAGGAAAGTTTTTGCTATCGATAGAGTGGTTAACGCGCTGTGACAGATTATTTTTGGTGCAATTAGATACCGATTGTGGCTTAAGCAAATTACTTAACTCCACGCACAGTTTATGCATTTCATCCGAACTTTCTTTCTTATCTTGCTTTACGCGCGTAGAAAGGTCCAAAAATTGTCTATGAATAGATTGTAGCGCCTGAAAAGAAGTTCATTAGTCACGCTAGAATCTGCACGAGTACTATCGGCAGTTTGGCTTGGACTATTATTATGTTCTACGTCGGAACCTGCGTTATACGGCTCAGAACAGGTTTCCTGGTTATTTGACGTGGTCAGGGTGCGTGTATTATTGATGATCATATTATTTGATGAATTATCGTATGAAGGATTCGAAAAATTGATTAACGAGCGAACGCGCATTACCCAGTATTAACTCGTCGTCAGACTGTGTAGTATGTACGTGCAGCATTTAACAACAGGGGTAATTGATCATTATTCACACCATTATTTGCGTCCTTATTATTCGCATTATTACTCGCATTATTACTTGCGCTATTCGAGTCAACAGGCACGGTATTTACTTGGCAAGTTGAAGTAGATGGCGTAGCAGGTTTTTTCAATTTAGCAGGCAGTGTTTGCAAGATTTTCTTCCCTGCCATTTTTGGTATCAAAATCGTCCAAAAATATAGCTTTGGGTAAGAAAAATTTCAGTACGTCGAAATTTTGCGAGAAATAAATGTTTCAAATTTAGCCTTTTTTTGCTTCGAAAAACAGGTTTTTCACATAAATAGTATTTGCTTACGCAAAGTAAGATATACCTGACGTGAAAAAAAACAAAAATACGTAGGACTAAGCCTAAAGAGCGAATTGTGTGCGAAGTTAGAAAGAGATGTAGGTAAAAACCTAGATGGCGAAAAATTCGTCACCGAGAGAGAAAAATGATGAATCGTCGCCTTAGGGTCGACATTTATAGAAAAATGCGAGCGTGATAGCTGCCTTTGTCGCCCGTGGTTCGACGGAAATAGAAAAATAACAACGACTTTGCCATGATACACAAAAACTTTGCAACAGACGCTTACTTAACTGCGCACTGCCACGATTGCAGTTGATACAACAACAAGGGCGAACAAAAAGTTATGTATGTTTAGATAGCCAAAAATATTGATTTTTGGATAGAAAAATAAATTTTAGATGACTGAACAGTTCAGCTGTTGCTAGCAGCCTGGAAGGGGGACGTTCCAATGTAAATGTTGGGGTTCGCACTGCGCCTACAAAGTTGACGCAGATACAAACGGGCCTGACATCATTCAGCACACTGTGTTGAGGTTAGTGCTGGTGGAGCTTTCTCCCCGACTTTCCTTGTATCACAGGCGTAAAGTTTGTTTCTCGAATTACGGCTAGATGGTGTAGTTGGAAGCATGCTTGGCCGGTAACCAGGAAGCCCAGGTTCGAGTCCTGGCTAGCCAAATGTTTTTCGCTATTCATTCAACACACTGTGTTGAGGTTAGTGCTGGTGGAGCTTTCTCCCCGACTTTCCTTGTATCACAGGCGTAAAGTTTGTTTCTCGAATTATGGCTAGATGGTGTAGTTGGAAGCACGCTTGGCCGGTAACCAGGAAGCCCAGGTTCGAGTCCTCGCAAGCCAAATGTTTTTCGCTATTCATTCAGCACACTGTGTTGAGGTTAGTGCTGGTGGAGCTTTCTCCCGACTTTCCTTGTATCACAGGCGTAAAGTTTGTTTCTCGAATTACGGCTAGATGGTGTAGTTGGAAGCACGCTTGGCCGGTAACCAGGAAGCCCAGGTTCGAGTCCTGGCTAGCCAAATGTTTTTCGCTATTCATTCACCTTTGGGACTTACTAACGTAGTTACCTAGACTGCTCTTAGCCCATGTCCCGATTGCATAGTCGCTAACAACTTCGATCTTCTGGACCCTTGTAGACCTATGGCTTTGACTCCCTCAGTCCTAATATTGCTGACTGCACTTTTGTTGGGAGTCTCAGCAGCAGCTACGCCCTAGATCCTACAAGTACCTACCTAAATCCCGGATTGCCGTGAGGTCAGTTGACCTATCTCAACCCTGCTCAAGTTGATAAATTAACTTGTTTTCAAAGTTTACACTTGATTCAAAATGTTTTTGGTTCCTAAAGTACGTAGCACAATGAAATTTGAAAACAACACCAACAAGCTCTAGACTGATCATCCATCAGAAATGATTAAATAATAGTTTTGACTAATTTTGGGTTGAGATAAGAATAGTGACTTTTGAACAAAATAAAAAATTAAAAACTATTTACCTATCCTCTCCATCAAAAGCTCAGAAATCCTTGACGGTCGGGGCTGGCCTATCACACCCTCAATATAATTCACCCCTGGGTGGATTTTATAATTTTATTCGACTTAATACACACGGCAGATGCTGGGAAGCAAAAACAATATCGATAACAATAAAATAAACCGAACGACTAAATCGTTGAAATGCAACTGACTAACATCTTGTCACGGGATCAATACAGTAAAACAAAAGTTTAAGTCAAATTAACATTAGACAAAATTACTTTTAATTCAAATCGAATGTTCTAGAATATGATATGCGGTATAAAGTAAAACCATTACTATTATCATATACTTAATTCTGTTTTACCGGACAAGTATCTAAAATGATTTTGTAATAAAAAATAAGGGATTTATATGAGAACTGAAGGCATAGCCATGAGCTCACCCATCCGCAGATGTTAACTCGCAAATGGCTATGTTAACCAATGCAGTATCAAGCTGTTGTCAGTAGGCCTGTGCGAACTAATAGAATGAGTGCGCACCGTGTAACTCTCACAGTTACAAGTGTAAACCACAAGTAGCATACTGTATATTGTTCGTACATATGTTATACATAACACATGCAAAATGTACCCACCCTAATCTGAAAATTTGAGCTAAATCCGCGATCTAGTTCTTGAAATATAGTGCTATATGAGAAAGTGTAAAGTAAATTGGTATACTGTAGGCTGCGCGCTGAACTTCTGTACATAGCATGCCTGGCATATGTTTAGCCTACCTTGAAAATTTGAACAAAATTGCTCATTTGTTCTTGAGTTACAGTGCTATATGAGAAAATGTAAACTGAAATTGGCATACTGTAGGTTGGTCGTACCTATTGTGTACATAACATGCCTGACAAATGTTCATCCTACTCTGACAATTTGAGCTTGATCCGCACTCTATTTCTTGAAATATAATGCTATATGAGAAAGTGGAAAGTATCTCGTACTGTAGGCTGTGCACTGAAATTCTGTTCATAGCATGCCTTTTCTATATACATCATGTCCTAAAAATTTGAACAGAATCCGACCATTGGTTCTTGATTTACATTCCTATATGCAAAAGTGTAAACTAATGCTGGTATACCGTAGGTACTTTCTCGAAATTTTTGTAATAGTTTGCTAATAAGGTTTTTATCCTACCCCTAAAATTTCAATCTGATCCCTCCACTGGTTCTTGAGATAGGTTCCTTCAAAAATTACCCCTGGGGTAATAACCCTTCCCCATGGTACTGCAGGGGTAGCCGAAGGTGGACCCCCGCAAACCACTCAGTAGGAATTTCCTCTCCCCTGGCCCTGGGTTGGCGCGCACCTTCCCCCTCCCTGACAGCTAATATACTCTGAAAATTTGAGCCTCAAATTGTTGGAAATATTTTTGCACCGCTTCTGCAGGTTGTCAATATAGAAGGAAAGTAAATGGATATTGTTAATCATGCAAATATTAGTCCACAATATATACTTATGCTCAAAAAATCATTCAATACAATTCAAGTGAACATTAAGAGTGATCAAGATAAACCTGTGCCTTTTGAATTCGGCAGAACAATTGTCAAACTGCATTTTTGTTATCAGCTATAAATAGTACTTACATTATAATAAGTGACTAAAGTCGCGCGAGTGGTTAGGTGGCGGGTTTCACTTCTGTGGGTCGGCAGTTCAACCTACATCACAAGCAATTTTTTTTCTTTTTACGGGGATGAGTAAAGTCCATAAATAAGCACATCACACAGGTAAAAAGCCCCTCCAACCTTTGCGGGGGTAGCCAAAGTTGGTCACCCTTATGGCGCCCCTAAGTAGAAAAGATAGAGAGAATTGTCCTATGTTATAACGTGTGGCGCCCCCAAAATGCGATTGCGGGGGTCTCCTTACTACTAACCATATTAGCTTTACGCAACACAGTATCTTCATAAAAATTTTCCCATATATTTTTAGCATTTGTTCCAAACTGACGCCACAAATTGTACAGTATTGCATTTTCACGATTAGGGATACACGTTTTCAGGTACAAAGCAAAAGTCCAAAATGCTTTCTTTTCTTTGCTCTTTAGTTCTTCCTTGAACGCTTCAGTAAGCTTGCGCTAGAAGCACTAGCCAATTGATTCCACGTTTTACAGGGTGACAAATTGGATAGCCGCTTTTTCAATGATCTCGTTGATGAAGTAATGGTCGGCTAGTTTGGCGGGAGATGCCATTGCTTATATATTAAAAAGCTAGCTATAAAATAGCATATACGCCACGCATACTTATGGACCCTTATTTATAGATTTTCAGCCAAGCCTGTGGGCCTCTGCTTCCTGCTCCATGTACCTCGCAATCACACAATTGCCTGCTTTTTGCATGCGCGGTTGAACTCGCAGCACCAGGGCACATTTGCAGGTTCATGTACCACCTACCCCCATTAGTTTCAAAAAAGTTGCGTTCCGATGACGCTTTTTGACAAAAATAACAGAGTTGAACCATGAGCGCCTACATAAGTCGCTCGAGATTTCTATTAGACAATTGCAGGGGTGGTTTGATTAACATGCCATATGGTTTTTTCTCCTCAACAAAAGGACGTTTTTTTACTTCTTTAACTTATTCCATTTTTTGCAAATCTTTTTCAATTTTGTTTTTTCCTCACTTGGAAATGTTTCATATTTATAAATTTCAGCATGTTTGGACACGCCCAGGCATGCCCAAACGTGTTTAGACATGTTTTGGTATATACAGTTTAGTAAATAATAGTCCATAAATAAGAATTTGAATAACAAAGGGACAAGCATAACAATGGACGTTAATCAATATTACACATTGGATGAACTTGCAACCATTCCTGTTCGTAGATTCAGAACAAGGGCACAAGCATAGTTACTTGAATTTGCAGACATACATAAATGTCCTAATCTATTTAAAGAATTAAAACCTATTTTTGATAGCGCTATTCAGAAAATGTTACTAAGCTGTCCTCCTGAAAACATGGTTGGCTTTGAAATCACACATCCAAGCTTGATTGATCCTGTAATTGTATCATTTACTAGGTATAAAAATGTGAATGCCGACAAAGTGTTCAGTATAACGGAGAAAGTGTCTCAATCAAAGAACGAAATCAGCTTCAGTGCAGATGTGGCTTTTAAGCTCATTATTGTAGACCACAAACCACAGTGGGGTATTGGTCCATCTATTGATTTTACAACTGTTAAGAAGTTCTGCAAAAATAAAGAAAATGTATCAAAACTGCATCTAGAGATAATTTATCACTACCCCACGCTGTTGTAACAGGAATAGCAAGGCTAAACTTGGATCCACGTTGGAAAACTATTTGAAAAGGCAATAAGAGTCGCCACACTCTGCAAAATCAGCGAGCATTAGAGATGATGGATAGAGTTAATCTTACTGTAGAGGCGAATAAAAAATATAGCCTATATGCTGTAGAACAAATCCAAAATGCCTTAACGCCAAATCACCAAATTGAAGATTCCTCGGGTAAAAGTGTTGTTCTATGAGGGGCCTGCTGCAGAGAAAATTATCAATCTGTATGCATCCAATGGTCGTTATGATCTAATTACCCGCATGCCGGCCTAATTTTGCGTACATATAAATAATGATCTGCAGAGTATGATGTAGACTAGTCCGTCGTTTAGGGCGTTTATTCTACTTTGTATTATTATTCTAAATTTTGAGCAAATAATGTGAAGCCCTAATACATGCGCATTTGCGAGCCAAAAATAGTGCAAGTCACAGCATTTATTTGCACTAGCAGGGGCACACACAAGAGCAGTGGGAGTAAGGTGGGTCTCCCTCTTCCTCCTCCTGAGGCACAGGTGCGTCTATGCTATGTCAGACAATAAATTTTCAAGTAAAAAACTAGTTTACACATACACATGCAACAAGTGGTGCTGTGGACATGTACGAACACACTTAGACTTGTACTGGGATGTCCACATGCACATATACTGGGATGTCATACAACGTCTCGCAAACTCTTGGCTTAATTTAGACCTTAGTCAAGGTTTAGTCTTAGTTTAATCCAAGTTTACACTTAGTTAAGATTTGATCGTAGTTTACACCTTAGTTCAGGTTTAGTCTTGTTTATACTTAGTTCAGACCTAGTCTCAGTCTAGCTTAGGCTTCATTTACCCTTCCACTTCTCAACTATGTCCTTATATGTTATAGCCTTGCTTATCCCTTTACCATTGCCTATTCTTAACTATTTCCTATTCTTAAGCACTGTATCTGTTATATCATCGCCTATCCTTAAGCCTTGCGCCCTGACCCCCACCCCAGGGCGCAAGGCCCTACCCCTCCCCTACGCTTTAACACTGTATATATTACAGCATTAGTCCATGTTTTAACGTGTCTATCCTTGAGAATCGCCTATACTTAAGCACTGCCTACGTTATAACGTCATACCTAGGGTCCCACGTATAACTACTATTAAATTTTGGGGGAGTTGTGGTTTATCGGGAAGGGGGTGCATATCATAGGTGGGCAGCACCAAAATTCTGGGGGATGGGGTGGAAAAATTTCTGGAGGCAGGAGCTGTGGAAAAAAATTTAAAGGTCAAAAAATGGTCATAAAAGTGGGCGTGTGGCGGAAAAACACCATTTTTCGACCTCTCTCATTGAGCACTATCCAATAACATCAAAAAATCGCTAAAAAGCAAAAAAAAAATTAAAAATTGAATTCTGGGGGTATCTTGATTTTTGGGTGGGGTATTCCAATTTCTTGGGGAGGGGGATGCATACCTCCCAACCCTCCCACGCCTAGGCGTGATCGATGGTAAGCTCTGTGCACTTGACCTTATATGAACCGTTCCATAATGACACAGGGTCAATACCAAGGACAGATTGCGAGTCAAAGTTAAAAGCCTTTCAAAGTTTATTTTATCGGGTATGCAGAAGAATTCAAATTATAGTTATTCAATCTCTGCTTTCACAATCGCTCCTCTGCCCCTAAGCTTGTTAATTAAGTGAATCGGGCTTGCTAGAGCAGATACAAAAATTATAAATAAATGGAATGTTTCGAAGAAATTTGTAAGGCATACCATGAATGTGTGCCATACATCATTTAATGAGACAATGCAAATTCTCTTACTTGTTGTTAACCAGGTGATTTCAAATTTCATTTAAATTCTCCAATTTAGTCTCCGTTTGTGACTAATACGCAAATAAATTTCATAATTAGCAGTACAAGAGTTGAAAAAATAAAGTAAACATAAGCTAATGTGGGCTTTTATATCTAAGGAATCAAGGAAAGACCATTAAAAGTGATCGATATACTACTGGATTTAAAAAAATAAACAAAAACGTATTGTTTAATAACATACTTATCACAATAAAATTGCGCAAACACTTAATTATGAAATTTTATAATGAATTAGCTTTTAATAAAAAGTAGAAGTTTACAATTCTGCTGCAGTACGGATAAGCTGCTACAATTCTAACTAATAAAGATGGTGAATTTCGGTTGAAATTACGAGTATAACCGTACTTACAAATATTCAAAGAGAAACACTTCAGAAAGCTGATCATTTATAATTTTTTCGTTATGCGTTGATAATTTTTTCAGTGTATTCACTAACATATTTGTCCGAACAATTCTTACCAGCTGCAGTATTTTGCCATCTGAATCGCTTGGCGTGCTAACGTCTACCAGCGTCTTTGGGGTCGGCAATAAGGGCTGGACTTCAGGATCAACCTTCCGTTTCTTAGTTGTCTCAACATCATCTGCGAAATGACGAAATGACATAAGTTAATTCTTCCAAGTACAACATTGTTTTGCTTCGAGACCTTAAATTGATAATTAGTCCTGATAACATTAGGAGCGACATCCAAAGCTATATTGATGATGTGGTCAAAAACCAATTTTTCACCTGGCATCAAAAGCATGCAAAATGAACAATTCTCCAGAAAATGTGAGTCTTGAGATTTGTATGAACTTTTCAAAATACCACGTATGGAAACTACTAATCGCAATTTCGGATGAAGCCCAAAACCTCATTAATGAACTTCAGAACAAAAGATGGTTGGTCGGACTATCTGCCCTGGAAAGCTTGCTGCAAAATATCGATGCCAAGGAGATATGCATCGTTCAGAAATTCGAATGGCTATTAATCATCAGCATTCGCTGTATTGGTGTTATGGATAGTGAAATAAGACATTGTTTTCGCTAATATTAACGATATTTCTTCGAGAACAAGTTATAGTGACGGTGTTCTTTGACTTTCTTGGCGTTCTAAAAAACTAACTTTTGTGTCAGAAGGGTAGTTTTTCTAAATAAGAATGATCCTATGGTTCATAACTGATTTCTCGAATAAAACACATTGTAACTTAAACAGTTTCATCTAATGTGTTAGCGAAAATTCTAAATTCTGGTGGTCCGCTATATAATTTCATTGCGTTTTATTAAACTGCGAACATAGGTAATATTGAAAAGC